>DWPT01006825.1:0-11199 GCA_018251895.1 Agathymus mariae mariae
CTCCAACGTTATCGATAGGTTCGATGGTGATAATTAAAGACGAAAATCGTAACCCGTTGCAATGGGCGATCGCTAGGGTCGTGAAGTTACATTGCGGTGCGGATGGTATAGCCAGAAGCGCTGTCGTCCGTACAGCAAACAATCATCTTATTCAAAGACCGTTGGTTAAGTTATGTCCTCTACCTGTAGAAGACTAGTTTAAATCATATAAATTCAACATTTTAGTTTTTAAGTTAATATTACTTAATCATTGTACCTAGTTCATTTTCACTATAAAGTATTTTTCCTTTTCAATTAGTTATTGTTGTAATTGTTAACCAGAAAATACCACAGGTATTTTGGTGGGCGGGATGTTTCGTTACCGTAAATTATCAGGATCTTTAAAATTCTCGCCTGCCACAACAGTGACGGATGACAGATATTTTTTAATCTGTCGTGCCGGCACAGCGGTTAGGGAGTTGGTGTAAAACTACCGGCGCGCGCGCATCGAAAAAACCTAAAAGTAAAGTGTGTGTAACGAACTCGAACGCTTTTCGTAATTAGCACTCATCAGGGCAGTGTCAACACTGGATACTGTGATCGAAAACCTCGAGGTGGAAGATCATCGAAGGCGTACATCCAGCAGACCAGGTATGTGCCGTGCATTTGCCTAATCTGTTGTGGCCTACAACGAACCGTGCAGTTTTCTTTAATTGTGATCGCTACACTATGCACAAACTATAATAATATAATAGTTGCATTTATAGGGCTAAACCAACTCATGCGGAATTTATTCTATCTGCCTACTGTAAATGCGGCCTAGTATAAAAGTTCCCCAGCTCTGATATATGCCTTTAGACATGCGTAGCACCTCCGTTCGTTGTACAAAGGAAACTTGCAATTATAATAATTACAAGTATATGCAACATAGATACAACCACCATCAGATGTTTCGCCCTAAAACGGAGCATTTAACGGAGTGGAATCCACGACGATTGCAGTTGACTTTGCGATTGAGCTTTTTAAGTAGTTCGTTTGTTTTTTAATTATTGACTCATCATTGCTCTGCATCCATACCAAATAATAGAAGAAAAGAAAGAAGAGAGTTAAATGAAGTCGTGTTTTATGAACTCGGTGCCTTTCATAGTACATATAAAGTCATACTGAGGAAAATAAATAAAGTTTTTGGTAAAAAAAAAAATCTGATATGTACGGTTGTTGACTTATAAATATTTCATTTCTAAAATAACCCAAACTTATATTGATAAAAATACATTATGGAAAAACCATTTAGATGTGTTCACAAAAGCGCTTTGAAAACTATATTGAAACGCCGCGCGCCGCGCCAACCTTCCTTTGTTAAGGGACCAGCCTGAAATTTAATATCCAATCGTAGTTCATGTTTAATGGTATAACCTTATTATAACAACCATCGACAACTAACCTCAGGCATAATATAACTTCTAAAGCATGTGAAGCATGCTCGCTACATTATAAATATAATATTAATAACCGACTGTCGAGCAAACAAGTATATTTGAATATAATATTTGCTTATAAGAATAAGAAATAGAACTGCAATTGTTATCCCTTAGAACCGGGTATGTGAGAATACCTACTAAAATCTAGCAATGTTCTATAGTCAAAACAGTACGTCTATTGGTAAGCTAACTAGTGGGTGGTGGATAACGGCCCATAGAGATCCTAACAAAAGAGACGTCTTCCATCTCACAGTCCACTAAGAAAACGGGACGAACGTATTATTATTAAGAAATTTTATCGAGTAAGAAGAAAGTGATGAACCTATTGTTATTATTTAGAAATAATATTCAAATTATCTCACGATTGATTTTTCCTGATATCCTTGGTGCTTAGTCAATCAGTGTAGCAACCCTTTACTAGTAATCAATAATATTTTAACGACAGCGTATTTCGATGTTTCGCAAAACAGACGAACCATTGTTATCTTGACGTATAACCCTGCTGCCCTATATACTTAGTTTAATAAAACAAAGTTCTTTGTTTAACTTTTGGAAGCTAACAATACATTAAGATCCAGCCGCCAAATAATGAATAATGTCATTGTTGCCAAACTAAAGTATAATAATAATATTTCTGTATTATTCCGTAGCACACTTCGGTCACGAGGCATATTTGTGGTGTGTTTGCTTCGACAGTACATATGCTAAAAATTGGAACGACACATAGAAGCCTAGCCCCTGCGCGAATATGACACGCAGAAACCTGAAGCGCTCCACATTTTGCTCCGGTTGCGTTCCTTTGAGATCCCGGATTCCTCTACATGGCACTAAGGAAGGCTACCGGGAGTTTTAGTGTGGTAAAAATTCCACATAACCGGGGTCGTTCCCGCGGTACTAGGTAGGTTGAAGGTTTCCCCTCGAAAACAAAAGGAGGTATAGTCGCGCTTCAACTCCTTACATTAGTTTAGGTTCGTTGGTTAAACGTATTTTTCAATCATGTTTATTATCGGATCTATAACAGCAATTGTCAATCATATCAACACGTATAGTGACTATCGAAATTATACTGAATGGTCTAGAGCTTAGCGACCACCAACTACAGCGGCCTGATCCTGTCGTATCAACCGTAGTACAACAAAGTACATCACGACCATGGGAATAGAAAGACAATCTGTTATGCTCGGTACTTTTTAGGATCATACATACAACAAAATTCAGCCCGAAATACCGGTTGCGGATGTCATAAAAAGTTATGTGACCGACCAAGTAATATAACACTACAAGTTACTCGTCTTTACTGCGCTTTGGGAAATTCTATAAGAATAAATCTATTTCCCTAAATAAAAAGTATTCCAGATAACCTATTACATAAGTTTCAAATATGCCAAGATGATGTAAATCTGTACAATGATTTTTGTATTACACGTGTACAGACACACAGAAAATAGTTAAAAAAATATATTGTCACGCCTCTATATCGATAACAAAGTCGTCCTCCATTAAAATTAGTAAAAGTAGGCATATTATTTTGAGTTTGAATGTACTTATACTTTCGTACTTTTACGTGTGGTGAAGCAATTAAGAGTATTATAACTAGGAATTACAATTAAGAATGTTCAAAATGCAACAAGAGTTTGCTTTAGTGATGAATAACTAGATGGCGCTGAACTTTTTTCTAAATCACGCTGTCGAGATTATACATATATACGTAAAAAAGGGGTAAGCGCGGAAGAACCTGCGAAAGCTGAGCTACATATACTGTATGTAAAAAAACCAAGTAGCGTAGTCATATAATTATCCAGAACGGTGACGTTTATATTCAAGGGTTCTCTGAGTTTATTCGCGTGCACAGGCGGCAGGCAAGCGAAGAACTATGGTATAAGATTACGATAGGCGTCCCCCGCTCAACAACGGGGGCTACGTCACCAGGGGGCCGTTGACCCCCTTCAATAAAATGCCCGGGTAAGGAGAAATCCCTCGAGTCACGAATTCCCCACGCGTGGGTCGCTCATTCCGCAGTAAGACGCCGCCGCGTAGAATGCCTCGTTTCGTTACTATAAACGCAAATCGCATGAAATGTCCACATGAACCTCTGATAACAATAAAAGATACAATTTTTTCCTCAATATACTATGTAAGAGGAAACTTTTTACCGATCTTAAGTTTTGTTGATCGTTTCTTTGTTTTGGTCTCATTGCATGGAAGCATTTATCCTAAAGCTTATTTCTTTTGTTATTTTCGATCTACCAGCAAACGTATGGAGTCAGTCATGGGCATAACGATGTGGGAGTAACCTTTTACTGTATATTACTGACTTGTACAATCGCGAGCGTCAGGCGATTGAATCATTCAGTCTTACTTCAGTCAAACTGTAATTTTAACAAACAAATTGACATGTACATGACAGGTAACAGTGACGTTCAATTGACAATTTATACGACAAATGCAACACACGTGCACAGCCCAACTACATATACGTTGTATATATATAAGTCTATAAATATATATGTATTCTTATACATATGCCAATATTGTAGCATGTTTATAACCGATAAACAAGATGTCAAGTGGTCACCGTATGCCCATAGATGTCCCTATTATCTAAATTATAACCAATATGTTGCCAGCCAAGAATGAATCCGGTCTTTGAGGTATATTGGAAATTCGTTTCACTTTTCTAATCAGAGCTAATGCCGAAATTTACTGTGCAGCATAAGTAGATACCGATTGGCGGACTTCATATATATTTAAGATCATTATTGAAAGTATGCAGATTTTCTCACAAAGTTTTTCACACCGAAACAAGAGATAACATGAACTTGAAATTCGCAAATAACGATGATAAATGAAAGGTGCATGATGCAGCATTATAACAAAATGTCTTAAACGAAAAAAAGCGGGTAAGCGACACGTTCTATCTATTACGCCATCATTACCGTTGTCAACAATTACAGTAGACTATTAGTTGATCGTGTTTTTGTTTGTGTGACTACATACAATGTATATCCATTGAATTGACACGATTGATTTTTTGCTGTCTCCGTTGCTCGTCTGGCTGTTACAATGTTGTTCTTCCAAGAATCGATATTAAGTACGCAATATCGAGAAACTAGTTAGGCCATAAATTAATGCGTCGACCACCCCGTTGCTCGTAAACCGTGAAAGAGGTACCTTAAGAAACCAGCACATTTCCAAGAATGGATAGCAATTACCCGTAAAACAAAGCCCTGTTCAGAATACGCTTATACAGAATAAACAATCAATACAATAGAGGCAAAGATTTTGTACGTAAATTTGTTAGAAAGTTTTTGTTTTACTGTGGTGTGGTTGTATGGTACATATATTACATCTGAGGCGACAAACATTTAAATATTGTTAAATGAACAAAAATACACGATCCCGTATCCCGGGTTTCCGAGGATCGCAGTATAATTAAAAAAACTATATAAACTTTAATCTGTTTCTCTCTCCCTGGGGGAATAAATAATAATGTCAAAAGTATTTTGTTTCTCGTTGCTTTTTATTATTGTTAAGTATTTACACGAAGTTGTGCGAAAATCAATTAGGCTTTCAGCATAATATCTACAAGAACTTTGATTCGCAATTTCAACTTGAAATTTCTGAAAACCTTAAATGTGTTTGACACAATCTTTATACTATCGTACTTGAACGATATTGTCAAAAGACAATTGTTAATTTCATGAAAAGTGGTAATTTTCATAACATTTTAATATAACATTTTAAATTCTACTATCGAACTATAACATACGCATATGGGTGGTCGTACGGCAGTGTATCTGTGAGTATCTTGGTAATAAAACTTTGCCGCTTGAATACGAGCTCATATTAATAGGTAATTTTATCCATTTCAGAAATTATTCTGAATTTATTTTGGTAGTAGTCGCAAGAGAGCTTATTGTTAGGTCAAAAGTTGTTAGTATTTTCTCTAGTTTGCCCGGAAAATTCAAATTTAAATTCAAATTCATTTAATAATGTAGGTCTTCTGTAAATACACTTATGCGTGTCATTTTTTGCTTCTACTATCGTTTCGAAAATGTGCTTTAACATGGAGAAGAAACGGCGAAGGAAACTCCTCAGCACATCTTACGGCCGTAACCCCTCTCATTATGAGGGGAGACCCAGCAGTGGGACAGTTATGGATGTAATAAGGACATAAACATCGAATTCCATTGTAGAGATGCAACGGATATCCGGCAACTATCCGTTATTCGACCTATCCGGCCAGATACTAAACATTACATAAAAAGAAATTCAATTACTTCACATCAGCACCAAAAAAAAATACCATAATAGCTTATTTTAACCACTATAGATTTAAAATTAAAAAACAATACTTACAATGACAAAGCAAAGTCCAATGATATTAATAACTTTTCAAAAATGTTATTATTATTAATGAGTACTAGAAAAGTGGAAATTAACTACTTCAAATGAAAATTAATTGTTAGTTTCTCTGTTTAACCATACATAGCTAACTAGGCGATCGTTTTTTAACTCAAACTAATGTAATTTTTAATCAACCATACAAAAACACCATGCGTAACGAGTAAAAATTAATTCCAACTAATCACATTAGCAACTGGCTACTGTTAGCCGATCACGCGCGATGACACCCGAACGTGCCCGGACTGTTTCCGGTCTCGTTAATGTTACCTGTGCGGTGGCGGCTTTACTCAAATCCAACTTATCAAAGTATATGACGCAACTCGAGTCGAATATCTATATCTAGACTACGGAATATTGGGGTTATTTGAAATCAAAACTTGCCGGTTGCCGAATAACCGATAACCAGTATCCGGTCAAACCACTATCCGTTTCATCTCTATTCCTCTTAGCATTTAAATATTTATACTTATACCTTTTTGTAGAGGTACTATGACTGAATAAATGTTTCTTTCTTTCTTTCTGTCTTTCTTAATTACTATATTTGTAAAAGCCGCGTGCTATACCAGCGGTGCGTGGTAGCAGCGATCTGCGCTTAAAACGATGTAATAATTAAAGAAGCGTAAACATGAAATTGTTATTTTATTTAAAAAAAAGTTTTGATTCATCAACTCAGCCTTATATCACGTGATATACTCGTGCATAGTAAAGCTCGTAGTTACAGCTGGTTAGCTATCTCCCTCCTTCTAAAACCAATCGTGAACTATTCGAGTATTAGTTAACAAAATAAGTTAACAGCTTCGTTCTTGGCCCGTCCGAGTACCTCAGTTAGTAGTGACCTGGCCTGCAGAGCAAGGTGTCCTGCGTTCGATTCTTGACCAGGACGGAAATTTATCAGATGCCATGTATATGTTCTCGGTTCATGGGTGTTTCTGGTGTCATATTTGTGTACGTCTATTCCGGGGATTCCTAGTGCGGGCGAGAGAAGTTATGAACGTTTTTTTTTCTCTCTTGATCGGTAACGCGACGTTAACAACTTATGTTACAGACGAATGTGACTAGTAACAATATGTAGCGTCTGTTCCTTTGTCTTGTATTAAATATTGAAAAATACAACTCATACAAATTTATCAACTTAGCAGCACTATGCCTCATGTGATTTCTCGTCGGGTACATAAAAGCTCTCACATATGCTACATTTAGATCCACGGTGCAGTTTCGTACTTAGTGTCAGATAACGCTGCGAGGTGTGCGATATTCAACGGTATTAAGAAATTTATTAAGTAGACAGTATATCTAATGATTTAGTTGTAACACGTTCAGATTTTAGGAGCGTTTTGATTTCAGGGCGAGAATTATAAGCTAAACTTTTATCTTTGGTGCAACCTGGTATAATGGAAGGGTCCTGCCTGGCTAAGTATCAACTTTCTATGATGAACTGTGATTTTTTAACATGTTTTGGTGGCAGTATGAAAAGCCAAAACAAACGTGAGCTTTTTTCTTGAAAACTTACCGATCAGGTAACCCGTTTACCTCGGCTACTGAAATAAGAAAAACCGCGAACTTTTAGGAAAAGGTAAAAAGACTCTAGAACCAACTCACATTCTAAATTTGTAATGTTACATCTGGCAGTGACATGCTAAAAACAAACTGCCTTATTAAAATCCACAATATGTACAAACCCATGGAGACAGTTAAGAAAGAAATCCATTATACTTGTAACAACATGACTCCATTCCCTAGACACCCAATGAAAAACATTCGTTTGCATTGGTGAGGAGGGATCCTTGACATTTACATACGCCGTGTTAGGGCAAACCCTAATTTATGTGTTCTACTTTGAACATACTTATTATAAGGGTCACAGTTGCGATCTATAAAGGAAAAAGATAGGAGAATATTTCAATCCTACAGCATACAATTTTAGCTTTTGCTAAACATCAAATATGAGTAGATATTGGTATCAAGTAACTACACTAAGAAAATTACATATTTAGTCATTTATCCACTCAAGTTCTAATATATATTTTTAAACTTGTACTGCTGACACTTAACGTTAATAGACATTTGAATGTAAGAAACGTAGATCTCACTATGTCTTACATACAAAGTACAAATACATATTTACTTAAAAAGGTGTCGGATTATCATTTAACAACCATATCGTATCTATAAGATTTGAACATAGCTTAAATACACTCATAAATGCTTACAAAATAAACAAATATAATTTAGATCTAATTCAAACTAATTTGTCATAGTCTGCCGGCATGATTTATGAGATCACGTTTATACAGATCGAGCTTAATGCGTTACTGTACGCGGTTCGCAAATAAACTGAGAATGTACGTATTGTTCTTTTACACGGCAACACACAAATATGCCTATACGTAATAAATTACACTAATGATACCAAATTATACTACTCTGAATTGAATTATGTTACCTCATACCATGGCTAGCACTGTTTGTCTGACTTCTACAGAAACTATGTCAAAAACAGTACATACCTAAATCATTTAAATATAACATATTTTTAATTTTTACTCTGTTATTTGTTATCGCACACATGCAAAAAACAACTATTACTATTATAACATACTACAGGAATCTACTAAATTTAAATATATTCTAAAAAAGGAAACAAAGATATTTACAAAATATTTCTTATTAAAGATTTAAAATGAAAATATTTGAAATACAATTCATTAAAAACTTAATACTCTGAACAAAACGAAACAAAGTTGAGATCGCCAAAATCACGTAGAGAGTAGTGTGGGCGCCGCCCGCCGCATCGCAGCAGTCGTCCTGTTTACCCCACTACCATTAATATGTAACAAGCATAGCATACTCCTTTATCAAATGTTATATTTGTGAATGCAAAAAATGCTAAAATCATATTTAAATTGTACATATTTATTATTTAACATAGACTTGTAAATTTACTCTCGACAACTTTAACATGTACCCGTAAATCTGATCAAAATTGATAGTAACAGTCCAATGTATTTATATTGAAATGAGAGCCGATTGAGCGGTTGCCAAAATAATAATAAACTCTTATCAAGAATTAAATATAAATAAAAAATATTTTACAGTTGTATTTGGTTAGAAAATTATAATTGCAATTCAAAAAAATACTGGGAGCTATCTACTACTGACCCAAATATTTTATTCGCAGACAAGATTCAAAGCAGTTGACCCTAAGCCCGAAGGTCTCCCGCAAATACTTCACTAACTGGAAACAAGCATGCGATAAAACTAAAGATAAAACCAAGGAGCTACTGAAACGCTGGCGAACGTTGCCAGAGGCGGAGGGAAGCGAGGGTGGCCAGATGCAAGCGACGCCGACGGGAGACGAGGAGAAGCATCACGGGTGGAGTGTGCATGTTTGGAGTAAGTACATTTTTACTCTGTTCCAAAAAGATCTCCTGAAAAACTAGCAAAATTGCCAGAAGCTGAGCTGAGCTAGATCTTATACACAAAAAATAACTATTTAATAATTATTAAGCAGTATTTTTTCCGCTACATCTTTATAATTATGAATCTACGAGAGTAATTTCTTGAGCCACGGCCCTTAATCTATAAAGCACAAAAAAAATTCTGTCTCTGTCTGAATGTAATATTCTCGAAAACTTCCACATGGGTTTTCATACGGTTTTTATCAATAGACATACTTATTCACTAGAGAGGAATATATGATATGATATCAGGGAAAAAATTATAAAAAGCTTTACAAAAATAAGCAACGATTATTTCGGGTGCGATTGATGGTAATCGATCAATTTTTACGTTCATAAATAGTTGTCAATGAAAAACTCAAGTTCCCGAACCGAATCTAAAGAGGGTCACTAGTAGTTAATTAACCAAGAGCATAGCTTGTGTTACTCCACCTTTTGAGAACATGAATTTAATGATGTTGGAAAAAAAAATCACCGTGTAAACATCAGGCACGGTCCCAGAGGGGAAGGGTGGAAAGGGGTCATGACGTGTCCCCCTAAAAACGTGACAAATGCCGTATTTTATAAAATTGGGTATTTACGAAAATTCCTTTTCCTTGGACAACACTCCGATGATTCTCTGCTGTTACTAAAGTCAATCGACGACAGTCACCATTTACTATCAGGTGGATTGTCTGCTCATTTGTCGTCTAGTTACATTAAAAAAATAACTTACTGCTATAGTCGTAAAATATTTTCATAAAAGTTTTTTTTCAATAAAGTCTCAAAAATTGCTCAGTTTATGTTACAATTTTAATATAGATTAATTTATTAGTAATTTGAGCCCTCCCCAAAGTCTGGCTGTGACCGGTGCACAGTTCGTTTTTAAACTATTATTCGTTTTTACTTTGAATATTATTATAAAATAACAAAATGTTTACCTTCTCAATCTATTTCACAACATTTACTTTCACCACACCCGACCTGTTTTCGTTGGTGAATTATACGAAAGAAATCGTTAGGATATATTGACATTACTAAAAAACATTTATTGACTACAAATAATTACATCTTGTTTGTTTATTAAGACACTATCGATTATAATCGGCAGGGTAATGGCGCCGAACGCAAGTATAAATCCAAGGATAAATAACTCATTATGTTTTTGGTATTATGAGTAATGAACATGTAAACCAACTATTTCTGTATTAAACTTAGCGTTATTTACCGAGAATTTTTAACTTGCTCGCAATACGAAAAGAACGCAACATACTTTTTAAATTATATCTACGCCATGCGCTAGATATTTCATCTTCATACATCATAGGCGAAATGATCAGTGTAGAGACAATGAAAGTTATTATTATTACCACATGTTCATTCTTTGGTCGTATTTTGAGGGCTGATATAAATAATTATTTAGATCGAAGTACGAACATAGAGCTTAGAATTACGACGGTGGTTAAATCATAAACATAATATACTAACGTAATAGATGAAAACTCATCTCCGCGTCACCAAAATCTAAATGTGCATGTGTGTGAAAACGACATTTGTTGAGTGACTTCCAGTGATGTCAGTGATCCACGTCCCTGCGTTTTCGACATGATCGTCGACTATTCCATCACAGGTGTTTTGCTATATTTCATTCGTTCGCTTGATTATTTATTACATGTTAAAATAAATAATAACATATTAATTCTAGTACTTCTCTTAACTTCGCTTTGTCTAAACCAGGGATTATGGAGCTATATTATCAATATTATTATTATCAAATTATATTATCAATATTATTGTTAAGTCGTTAATATTATTATCGGTATTATTATCTTTTCGTGAAGCCTGCCTGGCTAGCTACCACCCTCTTGCTTGAGTCAGCCGCCAAACGACTCGTC
>DWPT01006826.1:0-11199 GCA_018251895.1 Agathymus mariae mariae
AAAGTTCCATTAAAAAATGTCATGAAACATTTTGAAAAAATCTGCACTCTGTGTCTGCTGTGGAGTTAATAATGAGCGCGTGTTTGAATCCAGATGATTGCATAAAAATGGTACTTTTATAATAAAAATAAATTTATGTTTCAGATGTTGCGGCACGTTCTCTCTATAGCGGCGCTAGTGTCAGCAGTAGCCGGCCACGGGAGAGTCATCGAGCCTCCCTCGAGGGCCTCCATGTGGAGAAAGGGCTTCCCTACCATCCCGAACTACGATGACGACGGTCTCAATTGCGGAGGATTCTGGCACCAATATTCCATCGCCGGTGGAAAGTAGGCAGCATTGATTATCAACCAACTGACCATTGAAATGATTCGTCTCCGTCGTCGGATGTAATGAGTCAGTGATCGTATGAAGATGATGCTCGATTCACAATTAATAATTGAACTTAAGAATCCTTAACCCTATTCATCTTGATAAAAAATCCGAGGAAATACTAGTGAACTAATTTGAGACATCATAAGAGACTAATAATAATAATAATAATAATACTTTCGGCAGATGCGGCGTTTGCGGCGATCCCTTCGACATGCCAGAGCCCCGAGACCACGAGTTGGGCGGCCGATGGGGTTCCGGGCAGATAGTGGC
Organism: Agathymus mariae mariae; assembly: GCA_018251895.1. Taxonomy (NCBI): domain Eukaryota; kingdom Metazoa; phylum Arthropoda; class Insecta; order Lepidoptera; family Hesperiidae; genus Agathymus; species Agathymus mariae. The sequence goes on from DWPT01006826.1 coordinate 643, forward strand.
CCATTACAACCAGGGCCAAGTGTTCACCGCTACCGTCCAACTTAGCGCCTACCACAAAGGCTACTGGGAATTCAGGATTTGTGTTGACCCATGGAACAATAATCAAGAATGCTTTGACCAATATCTTCTGGAGCTGGAGGAAGGTGGCACGAAGTACTATCCTTGGATGAGCGACACATATTCGATGAACTACCGTCTTCCCGGGGATCTCGTCTGCGACCACTGCGTTCTTCAGTGGAGGTACACGGCTGGAAATAATTGGGGAATTTGTAGCGACGGTACCGGAGCTCTCGGATGCGGTAACCAGGAAACCTTTGGAGCTTGCACTGATATTTCGATCGGACCTGCAAACCAGACTCCAGAGGAGGTTCCCGTTGAACCAGGTAAGAAGAAGTAAAATATGCCCAAAGAAATATTTGCATCATTAGTATCAGTCTTCTTGTACCATACTTATTTTAAAAGAAGTTTTAATTAGCAATATCGAGTGCAACTCCAGCAGGTTAACCATTGTTGTTAAATTTATTAGTTTGATAACTGAAATCATTTCATTGACTCCCATAAAGCTTAGTAGATAAATCTTTGTAGAACCTAAAGCCTATGTATAAAATTAGTCATTCCCTAAAACTATCACCATTAGTGAGATTTTTTATAAATATAGTTAATTGTAAGCAAGTACATAATGAGTACCTATATAACTTGAGCTTCTTCACAACTACCAAAGCAATCACTATAGTATAGGGCAGCTACATGTATTACCCACATTTGCGCTTAAGTTCGTGTAAATTAATATTTGGTTATCTATATAAATGTAGTTAGTCTGTGGCTTATCGATAATAGCTTATTTAATCTTAATTTAAGTAAACTCACAGCAAATTACTCGGTGATATCTTATAACCGTAAATAAGTATGATGGTTTATTCAGTTAATTTTAGCATAATAATTACGACTAGGCAGTATTTAGACCATTAGTTATAGTTCAATTAACTACCGAGAAGCTATCTGTGTATTTGTCCGAGATTACACTCGATTACCACGCAGCATAAAACAATAAAAACTAACCTTAATCTCTGTTGACTTACTTACTGTAAAAACAACTACTTGGAATTTTGTGTAGTACCCGTATCGCTCACTCGGCACCTTTCAGGAATTGTAAATATTTATTACAATCACTAATAATAAAAAGTTTACAACGATGTCTTTGATTGCATATCATTTCATTTATGAGTTCCAAAATGACTGAAGGAACCGATTAAACGATTTTTTTTAAATACTCTTATGTTTTTTATCTGCAACCGTTATAAGTTAATTGAGTTATACGTTAAATTCAAAATTGGTCATCAATCTCAAATTGAATTTAATCCTGTTTTAGGTTTAAACCTATTTTCTCTTCGATTTGGTAGTAGTGCTGTAGAAAATCCGTAAAGCTTGTCTGGCTACTACCACTCCACTGTTGTCAGCCGAGTCAGCCGCCAAACGACTCGTGTTTCGGCTGGAAGCTTGCAAACCAGTACTTTCTTTCTTCTTTTTTCTTGGCCGACAACGCATCAGTGATGGCTTTGTTATTACTATCCATGGGCGAAGGTGGCCATTAACATAAAGTGGCTCGTCTGCTAGTTTGTCGGCTATTTGCATAAAAAAATATCTTTTATAATAAGCGGCGCTAGTGGTCACCAGTTGAAGTAAGTTGTTTCTTATGACAATCAGGATTTAATTAAGAAATTTGCTCAATGTTTCTATCTCTAACCTTTAGCCTTTCCCCTTCGCCCATTACAAAGTTACATATTAAATATGCGAACTTCAATACATAAAATTGATGTATTTAAATATCATGATACATTCAACAGACCGTACCCGTAGATTTGTCTGGGCGTAAATAATTAATTGTCATGAATACAAAATTATGCCGATTTTTTATATTTTATAATAAATAACATTAAGTACAATCATATAAAAATCAGGATTAAAATTTTCTGCTTCTTTAATTCGTCATTCATAAGAAAATACAACCTGATATCTGGAATAAGTTAGTAATTCCAACAGTTTTAAATCAAACTGGAAATGAGACATATAAGTTATCTACAAAAACAACAACAAAATCCTCTTTTGTTGTACACCAAAAATAGTGTATAGAAAAGTTTAGTTACAATATTTTATGTACAAAAGACGGCCTCATCGCTTAATTAGCGATCTGTTCCAGACAACCTGTTGAGCCAATACAGTAGATGGAGTAATGAGACAGGGTAGGGGGTACACAATTATATTTGTTTACTTTCAGCAGATAGCGTAATTCTAAAAGTTGACTGGAAAGGTCTATGAGTTGATAAGAAAGGGATATAGTGGTGTTAAGATAAAAAAGGTAGTAGAAAACTAATGGTAATCAAATTGAGAGATAATGCTTCTTCACTAGTTTTTTCAATGAATGTAGTCACTGCGCATGTCTGATTGTGACTGGTAAGGAGTTCCAAAGTCGCACAGCCACTGCGGTGAAGGATTGACCATAGAAAGATGAAGATCTCGATGAGACTAAGAGAGAACGATTATCATTAGAGCGTAGATAACGATCACAATGAGAAATAAATTTGAATTGGAATCGCTGTCTTCAGTATTCAGGTGTGTTTGGATTAAACAGGACACAGTATAAATAATCGTATAAATTCATACTATATCTATTTTGATTCTTCGATCAATTCCTCGTTTTTCCATCAAAAGTCATGACAATGATCATGAAATGATTAATAAAGATTACTCGAAGGTACCTGAACAATGTTTGTCCTTTCAAGTTGCAATGGAAAAGCGGATCAACTTAATTTTGCAATAAAACTATGAACCAAGGAGTAGGTAATACAGGATAATTATTATTTTAATATTATTTTGCCGTATTGGGGCGGCCTAGAATACTCCCCCCAATCCGACGCTGGTAGAACAGGGTGTCGAAAGAGGCGACAGAAACCAGCCTGCTTGGTGGTAGGGCTTTGCGTAATGTTTATATTATCAGTATTATTATTAAGTCGTTAATATTATTACTGGTATTATTATATTTTCATGAAGCCTGCCTGGCTAGCTACCACCCTCCTGCTTGAGTCAGTCCAAACGACTCATGTTTCGGCTGGGGGCTTGAGAGCCAGTACTTTCTTTCTAACCGCCTCTCATTTCCTGGCCGACAACGCATCAGTAATACGTAGTTGACGGTGCCCACTTAACACCAGGTGGCTCGTCTCCTCGTTAGTCGTTTATTGACATAAAAAAACTATTATCAATATTTTACACAAAGTGACACCAACTAAATGAGTAATAGAATTAATATTAAGATTTTATATTTTCACCCATTTAGCATTACCATTAGCCATTAGCATTCAGCACCCTTTCGGTTTTGGCTCCCCGGACTACCAATTGCGCCCTATTAGATAAAACTTCTAGGGAGATGGTACTAAAACTTAGTGGCCATGTAGTAGGTATTCTTATTTATAACTTTCGATATTCACAGGTTTTCTGGAGTTGATCCGCACAGTTGCAGTCAGACCAAGACAAACTCCCAGACGCGATACTTCCATCTTATATCAACGTAAGAACCACAAGAGGAAACAATGGAAAACAAATAATCCGCATAAAAGGAAGAAAATACTCTGGAAGTTCACTTAGAATAATGATTTATCATAGATTAATGTATATATACTGTTGGCATACTGTTGACATCGCATTATTTTATTCTGTGTAAGCACTGGACCCAAGTGATCAAATTACGTGAATTTTCAATTCCAAATAAGTTTTTGATCAATCAACAAACATTCAGTGACAGAATACAATACGTGAACGTTCAATAAAACAAAATGTAAATTGTCTAATTATTTTATTTATCTGTGATACAATATTTCCCAGCATTTTTCCTATCTACAAACAAAACGAGCTACATCGAAACCATATTTGTCTCATTCACAAAATGCAAAAAAAGGAAGAGATATAAATTACATTAAAGTGCCCGCCGACGCCACGGATTCCGAGATCACGTTTAATATTATTCTAGTGTTCATTATTAAGTATCCCCACTGTTCCAACAACACGCTGATACAACACAAGAACAAAGGATCTGCTAGGAAAACCTTAGGCATTATAATAATTATGTACACCACTAACACTTGATAATAAGTTTCCCGTCGCTATAGAACACCACCTCGAACTGAACAGAAGTGTACGTTATAAAACGCCCATCATTTCCATGATAGCCACAACGTACAGTACACACATGGCGACCTTTAGATATTTAAATAACAGATATAGAAATTTCAATCTTTACGATGACTATAACAGGACAAAAAAACTCCAAGTAATTAATTATTTATAAAGCCTATTTAACTAGTCACGATGTACCATCCAATATTAGTGTACAATAAATATAATTTACTTCGAAAGTCTATCGTCATATCCGACACAGAGTAACAGATTCTTAACTCGCCTAGACAGAAATAGAAGAATTAGCAGTCATTAAAAGACGAACGATATTGTTATACAACTACCAGAAATATGTGTGTCGCGTAAGTGGGAAAAACGGAGTAGTAACTTCTTCGTCATATTTTGAAAAAAAAATATATATATATATAACATTTTGGTTAATGAGCATGTATTTTTATTATTTATATATTTTTTTATTGTTTTAATTATAGAGATTTGTTTAAACCATCCCCAGCTTCGCTATTTTTACTGTCTACTTTGTAGACATCCACGGCACGACCTTTTCTCAAACACCTCGTAATACAAAAATGCATACAATGTAAAGCCAACAAAACAATATTATACCAAACTAATGGCGTTTTACACTAATGTATGGTCAGAAGAAATGGTCAGGTGTTTTTATAGCATAAATGAGTTTTATTAACCTCACAACGATCACAATCGGCGTCACAGGATCGCACATTAGTAGTGTTTCTTCTGACCGTCACTAAACCAACAAAACAACGAAACAGCAATAACATTCACACACACAAACATCATCCAACCGTTAACAAATATAAACGCAGTCGTTCGTTCACACCGCACCGCGCCCGCAGCGATACCGCACGTCGTGCCGTCGCTCACTTCCTTTCATCTATCAGGTATAAACATTCAAACAGCCCAAAGATGGACGTCTACGACCGACCTTAAAATACAATGTTACTTAAGTCACTCACACATTAACTGTGACCTGCATCTGAGCTGGAGCCGTCGTTAGTCCGCGCGAGTGTTGCCACCAAACCATTCGGACCGAAAAGAAACCTACATAATTTGTATGTAGCAAAACTTTCACGTCGAGTGTCACTCCCTCAACGAAGCCAACGAACCAATAGTGGTCTTCTATCGAGTTAAATGGAAATAGTAATATTGACATAATTTTACGTTTCAATATACACAAAGCGTGAATGATTACAGCATTCATCTATATATTTTTTTCATACGTCCATAACCGGTTTCATCTAGCTCCGTGGGAGATCCTTATTGGCTGAGCCAGAACAACCGACACCCTCATCGGACCGAAAGATGGAAATTATATGACAAATACACAAGTATAATCAAGTCTTCAAACCTCTACGAGGAACAGAAAATGTTGCTAGATATATTAACAGAATGAAACCCTGACCCGCACGAGTGCCCTTCGGACTTGACCGAACGAATTCCTGAGCCACGCACCGCGCTGCACCAGTATTCATAAATCGCACACGAGCATCGTGCCATCCACGCACGGCGCGGGAACGGAGGCGACGCGGTATACGCGAGCGACGACCGCTACCGTACAAGCTAAAATGTCGTCCTTTGGACAAATCACATATGAAGTATTATTCTTCTGCATAAATCTATTTTTGTGCATAACTATGTCTACATGCTCATAGCAAAACTCAACAATTGACAACTTTAACTGGAAACACATAACTACTCGTATGTAACACACGAATCTTATGTAATAACACATTTAATTACATTTTATTTAAGAGATTGTCTGACCTACGGCATCTCGTCTACAGAGTTTAGCCAGAATAGAGCTCTTGCAACAATAAATTAACTAAATTCCAATATAACCATGTCTCAATCTTTAGATAACATTGTTTTATTCGTCATTATGATCTCGTGTCACATTCCGTATCCGTCGAGTGCAAACGAACATGTTCGAAGATATACTTAGTTTGTAATGTGCATACTTACAAGTTTATGAAGCGAAGTTTCGTCCCGACTCTGGTGTTTATCAAAGTCTTTTAAACTGACAACCGATGGACCCCGCCGACAACTCGAACCTAGCTTTGTCATTTAAATTTTACATAACCAACATCGAAATCCGTGTTTTATATTTTTCGATTACCATCGTCGCTAAAATTTAACGCTTCAGACAATCTCTACACAAATCCCACATTCATCATTATCGTCACGAACTTCTAATCAAGTGGCCATCGAAGGCGATCTTCACAACGACATTGACGCGACACGAGTACTCTACTTCTAAACAAAGATAAAACACCTATTTATGCAGAGTAGCGGTTGATAAATAACTTTACGTCGTATATTTTATCCATTCTGCATAATTATCGGAGCAACAAGGAGACAGACTCAATTATAGATGACAACTACAAGCCTATTTGCCCCTCCGTCCATTGCAAGTCCGTGTCGACATCGCCCGAGGGATTTATTTGGATGCTTTTCACTAATCCCTATAACAGTGATCTCCTGAAGGATTTTTATTTTCGTCGTCATATTTCCGCTACCACTTTCTTTAACTTCAACACGATTCTATCACTTGTACAGTTGTATCTACTATACAACAGAAATTTATTTTAAATTTAAAAACTCTTCCAGTGTCTCCCAGGCGATCGGTGCGACTAACAATCTATATATTCATACGTAAAGTGAACATTTGTAAATCCTTTTCTCGTCTATTTGTGAATCGATTATCTTTTCTCTTGTTAGGTACCTATTCACGGACTGTACGGATCATCAATAAAAACTTTTGGAAACAGACAACTGGACGAACGCTACTACTAATAGATCCCCCAAGGACCCCGACCGCGGGAACCTGCAATACGGGGGTGTGATCACTTACATCCCCACTACATATACAACTTCATCCCCACATTCAAGGCAATACATATTTTTATTCTTTCATAAATAATCCAAAATCAAAAAAATAGTACCTCCTCTAACATGTCTGGAACTACTTTGCTTTGGTTAAGTGATTTATTTGGGATTTTGGTAACTTGTAATATATATGTAACATTTTTAATAAAACCTCTTCTATTAAAATAAATTGGGTATAAGAATTTTATATCTCTCTCTTCTATTATTATAATGATTACATCTAAATGAGAAACGCACAGATCAATTTGAACACAAAAACTTAGCCAAAAATGCAAACGACTTTGAACTGTCACTGACGTTCAATTATTTACACATCACGTATAATATATATATCAGTGACACATTGTTACCAGTTCCAAGGGTCGGGATGCAACCGCAGTCTTTACTATGGGATATAATATATACGTCAAAAACGACGTCCCGTGCAAAACAATTTACAACATCCCAAACGCACGACAAACCATGCGCTATAGTTTGATGTCCCCACGTAGATGGCACTGATACCAAGCCCATACGTTTCTATTAATTCGGTAATGATTCAAAATGAGCAAAAATATAAAATTTGTTGTATATAAAAATCACTTTTATCTTTTTTTACAATTAAATATTTATTACCGGACACGACTCGAGCCTCAGATTAGAATCAATGATCCGTTGTGGCGTCACAGGATGGATATTATATTAACTTTCTCATGTCATTTTCGTGATTGACATTTTGGATGTCGGAGTATGCTCGTTTATTCATTTCTATACCTAGGAACCATGGATGTTAGATCCACTGCTCGAAGGAACTACTAAATAAACATCACCATGTAACTTTAATAATATTAAAAGTTCCAATTACAACAAGCGGTTTCAAAACGACACACCTCCGACATATACATAGATGGACGTTTAAAATATTAATGTATCTGTTTGTGGGATAATTAAAATGTGCAGTTTTTTTCAACTTCAAAGCTACCAATATCCGAAAAGCTGTATGATTATAAAATATAGCCATATATGATAGAGCGTACTATTTTTATTAAAAGACTTATAGTCATCATTATTACAACAGGAGATATACTAGCAACGAAGGGATGGATGGATGGATGCTCACCGTAAATTTGGGTAGTTTGATGGTACAAGATGAAGAAATTGGATCATGCAATTCTAGCGCTCTTCAATATGTATCCTATTTTGATATATGAAATTATTTTGTGTGTCTATGTCACTGGACTCGTCCTGAACCGCTGGACCGATTGTGATGAAACTTTTAGTGAACGCTGAAGTGGGTCCCTGCACAGTTTAGATTTAAAATTGGCCACGGTATAAACAAATCGTCAATTAGTATATAGTTTATCGAAAATTCCAATATAGACAAAATGTTCGTATACAATTATATACTGTCTCTCCTTGTATCCATCCTGTGTACCACACGGTTGCAGTGCACAATCGACTAGGGATCGTTATACGAATATACCGTCTCGCACGTAAATACAAAAAATCTACATATACACACTGAAACCTCAAAAAATCTCTGCATATCTCCTCTCTGCACCAAACTCATCAACAAAACAATTGAATAGGTTCTGAAGTTCTGTGAGTTGGCACATCGAAGTGACACAACGCGAACGTACACCGTGCGCTGCTATCACAGACCGATACACGCTTTTGTATAATTCATACTTTACCAGAAGGCAGTTGGCCATTTTTAAATAGTGCTTGCAAAATTTATCAACTATTGCAATGGCATCAACTTATTTAGTGCCACACGTTTCAACTAAAATCATTACGTATTGCAAATAAAAAACTGAACACATAATTTGCTTTATCACAATCGTCAGATGTATTTTTTCTTTATATTATCTGTTAGTAGGAGTGCCTGTAAACATGCGTCGGTTCAACTAGTAATTTGGATGAACTTTTGACGAATAAATAATTGATTTACTGAAGTCACACAACTACATCACAAAGTCGGTTCAATACTGTACAAATACAGTTGAAATAAATATAAGAAAATAACTGAATAATCAAATACTAATCAACAGTTTAGTGCCAGACCCTTATCAATGTTTGGCAAGAGTCTGACACTAAACAAGACTTTCAACCTTGAAAGATTATTTTACATTGAATTTACAACCATATCACCAGATCCAAGCCAATGTTTCATTAATGGCTTTCAGGATACGAAAATGATTAATTACAAATTAGATAAAATAACTAACTAATTCAAAACCCACAACTCATTAGCATCCATTACTGTAACACCACTCCGCACAATCCAACGTTCACTGGTATCGCTGTCCTTCTCACATCGATTACTCTAGTATATCCGTCTCGCTCCAACGCGGATTTTAGTCGAGCTCTATCCTCATGTTGGGTGCCAGGGAACCGCATTGGATCTTGGATTCTTTGAGCTTGGCGAGCGACATCCGTAGGTCGTCCATGGTGATCGGTCGGACTGCATCCATATACTCTTCATCGGACTCAGAGTTGTCCGTCTTGTTCACTTCGTCCTTAAAAAAACAATAAACGAATAAACATAAACGTTTACGCGATCACACCCCCGCACTAGGACACCCTGTGTAGCGGGTGGCATGGACATACACAAATATGACACCACAAACACCCATGACCAGAGAACAAACGTTCATCTGTCACATAAATGTATGCCCGGCCGGGAACCGAACCCGGAACCCCTCGCTCGGCAGGCAGGGTCACTACCAACTGGGCTATGGGTTCGTCAATACTTAGTACAATGTAGTTGGCAAACAAATCAATAATGCATTGTTCGAATTAAATCATTTATAAATAGCAAACGTACACGTGTGTGTGTGTGTGTGTGTGTGTGTGTGTGTGTGTGTGTGTTTGTGCGCGCGTGCATGCCTCGTACCTGCGACTCGCGAGCGAGCTCGTCCCGCGCGAGGTCCCGCACGCGGTACACGGCGGCCTGCCGGCACAGCTCGTGCAGGTCCGACCCGGAGAACCCCTCGGTGCACGCCGCCAGCCGCTTGTACTCGATCTGATCGAACACGTTCACACGAGATCAACTCATTAATCAACATTCAACTCAACATCATTAATTTGATCCTCCGAGTTCATCAATTATATACATAATTTTTTAATTGATTACCGTATAATTTTGTCCCACGCGTTAACAGACCCTCCTCGAACGACGCTACGTCTAGACGGCGTGAACCTGTTCTGACATTACACACAATGCCCCGATGACAACGACACATTGGCTCGGGCTACGTGAAGTACGCAACCAGGTCGATATTATTGTGCACTCCGGTAAACGAGTCGTTAGTATATAAGGTGAGGGAAATATCGACGTGACTTTAGAAAGATATTGTACAGTGTGTAAAATTGTTTGACAGTTCAGGGCACACAGTAGCTTTAATATGGAAAATTTTCTTCAGAATTTCTAAATATGTTGAAATGTAAGGGCCTTCTTCCATTTTTGGAATCAAAGCTGATCTC
>DWPT01006827.1:0-11198 GCA_018251895.1 Agathymus mariae mariae
GAAGATAGGCGGGATCATTAAACATAATTTATGCCGACAATAGTTACGTCGAGTAATACTCCTATGGACCTTTTTGATCGTGTGTAACATCAAAGGCATTATCTTTTTTCCAGTTATCATCGAGCTTTTTTGTTAGAGGAACATAGTTCGTGTACACTTGTTTAAAAAATAACTTAAAATCGCATAAAAAAATATTGCCGCTGTTTTTGTGAGTATCGTGAGAAAATATAAAGTAAATCTTACCTTGCGGCCTCCTCCCGTGGCAACGGGCGCCGGCGGCGGCGTAGTGTTTTGTGGCACATATAAGCTCTCCGTGCGCTTCGGCTGGTAAGGCGACGGCAAGATCTCCTGTCCGAGGTTGCGTTTCCGCAACAACGACTCCTCGAACGGTTGTCGTTCCCGAGAAGCGGCCCGCGACGTCGAACCGCGACCCGACGCAAGGTGACCGTTTCCGGCGGGTGTTTGGGCCCGCGACGCTGGCCGCGAGCTTTGAACGGGTGGTGCAACGGATCCCGCCCTCGACCCTGCCGCCGCCGGCGGCGCCTCCACCGACGGCTGCCGCGACCTCCGTCCGTAGCGATCGACGCTCGAGTCTCTACTCGGCGGTCTTTTGTAGTGATCAAAGTAGTCGATGGACGTTCGTCCCGTTGTTTGACGAGCTTCTCGCTCACCATTTATTACGTCTTGATCCGGCTGTCGATAGCCCTGCTGGTCGTTTGGTGGTTGCCGGTACATCGGCTGTTGTTGATCAGGCATCGCACGGTATGCCTGCTGGTCCTGTCCCGAGCGATACGGCTGGTCTTGTCTGTATCCTTGATCCTGTCTGTAACCTTGTGAATCGAAGGTCTGGCGATAAGCCTGCGGATCCGACGACATCGTCTGTCCTTCTGAGTGAACGGTCCCAGTTCGGTAGTCGGTCCGAACATCGACATACGCCTGTTCCTGGGAGTTGAGTGTCGATTGTCCTAACACGCTCTGTCTTCTCGGAATACTTGGAGGAGCGTTCCATTCTTGTCCAGGCCTCTGATTCTGACCCGGTGACGGTTTAACAGACGATGAGAGTCTTCGTCCTTGGTTCGCATAAGGTAAGTTACTTTGGTCCACGCTCTGCTGATGTTGAAGTGTTTCTGGTCTGTTTCGATACCCTAAAGCTTGTTGCGTTCCCGGTGGCGTAGCGCCGTACCCACCCACGGGTTCGTTGGGCATGTATGATTTTTGGTTATCCATCACTGGCTGTTGAACATTTCCGGGAGAAGTCCAACTATCTTGATTAGAACCGTAGTAGGGATCGTAAGGAGATCCAAGAGTTCGATCGTCGGTGTTATAGTTAGAACTGTTCGCAAGTCTAGGATCTACAGGCTGTGCTGACTTGGGGTATTGTGTCGAGGGTCGTCTAGATGACACTGCATTTGGTACTTTATTCATTTGAGGAAGCTGTGAATGCATCGGAGGGATATGGTTTGGAATGCTCTTTCCGTCCAAGATCTTTTCAGATTCTTGTATTGAGGCAGGCGTCGTGACCTGCGTTTCATAGCTTTGCAGCTTTTCATGCCTTTGTTTATATTTCTCTCTTAAACCTATTCGATCAAAGCCAGGGTGCTTAAAATCTGGAGCGAACTGCTTGGCAGTTTGTTGTGCTAAATCACAGTCTTCTTTCGCTTGGTCTGCCGCAGCATCGGCTTGGTCAGCTTTCCCCCGAGCTGTGGCGGTTCTGCGAATATGTTTTATATTAGATGATGTGTTTTCTTATATAAAAAAATGTATTCTACAAAATAAAGTTATATATGCAATGCAATGCATACGTTTACACGGCATATTTTTAGCCGGACAATTGGCACAGCTTGCTGATCGATCAATCGCGCAGTTATTTTAATCCAAAGTTACTAACGCAGTTTTAACTTTCCAACTATTTTAGTGCGAAATAATATAGTTAATTCATTCATAAAATATAATATCGCAGCTAAAATAATCACATAAATATCTGACTAAAACTGAAAACTGTTCAAAAATGTTAAAAAATTTATGCAAAAATATTCATCAAATTGATAAACTATATCCATAGGTAGATAGATATAATTAAATGTGATCATTTTTTATAACCAAAAGGCAAAATTCCATTCATGTAGCTAATTCATTAATATATATTTTGTTTAGAACACATGAAGTCAATGATAGATCAATGGTAAAACATAATATTAGCTTCTTTGTGCTAGTGCTTATTACTAAATCTTTTTGCATTTATAACGCCAATACATCACAATTTCCGAAAAGCGTTCCTCGAAGTTGTATTATGCATACCGATGAATGTGGACGATGCGTTTGTTGATGAAGTATTTCATAATGAATGTTTAAATATTTTTAAACCAAATTTAAATATTCTTATAGTATTTTCATGTGTAAATGATAATAAAATTCTCTGTACTCTTTAATATTTGTTGGTTGTCTGCAATATTACTGGTTGTATCTAACAACGTAAGTCGTATCGTAACATTAAAAAATTCCTGCTAACACTAGGATTCTCTTTGTTGCAGGTACTATTATATGCCACAAATGTATGCACCAGCTGGTAATCGAATCCGGTACCCTTCGTTCGGCAGCAGGGGTGACAACTGGGCTACAGTGTCGTCAGAAATAAAATAATATTTATGTATATACTTTTACGAAAACATATCAATTTACACATAGTATTTATATCAAAAGGAAGTAAACCAGCAGACAGGTTTACCTGATGGTAAGCGATGACAGACCCGCTAATTATATTGAATTTTTAATTAAGGTAATTAAAAAAGAATAAACATTATCTACAAACCTCGATATAGCTATGTCGGCCTTTTGTAACGCTATTTTGGACGCGCGCTGCGCTGCGTTCACGGCTGAGTCAACACGTTCTCGGAACTTGGCGGATCGCATCAAGAACATGTGTTTTCGCTTTTGGCTGGTGATGAGCACGTTGTTCTTGTATTTGCCTTCCTCCCGCGTGCCGTCCCTGAAGGTGGTCACACCATAACCGTACTTTCTATTCGCGAACCATTCGCCTTCGTACCGCAAGCCGTCGCTGCGTTCGCTCACGCCGAATCCTGTACGTTTGTCGTTCTTCCATTCACCCATGTAAGTTTCGATTACGCCGGCGTCCAAATGTTCATCCTGAAAAATGACACGTCGATTTAGAAGCGGAAGATCACTGGACTCCCTTTTTAGAAAATTTCTATGGCTTGTGATAAGAAATGTCTTTATCGTATTTATTCTCCTGACACGTTAAAACGTCTTCTTTATATTACTACACCAGTTGCACAGTTTTGTTATACTTCGTTAATATTATTGCAATCATATTCTGCATTTAAGAAAATCAATAACATCTAAGATAAGCACGCATAGTATAAGCTTAAAATAGAAGCATCTATCCTTTATATGTGTTATGAAGGTATTGTAGTAATAATAATACTGTTTTTATGAGATAATGTCACATCACTAGATGTATGTTAAACGCTAAATTGACAATTACATTTTTTATCTGTAATCTTTTCTAAGTTATTGCCGCCTTAGAAAAGGTGTAAAATTATATACTTTCTAGTATTTAATTTTTTTTTCAGTCATCAAGATTGTAATAACTTGTTGGATAATAATGCAGTAGGTACTTGCCTCCACAATGAAACTATTGTTGGAATTTGTGTGCATAGAAACTCGTGTATTGGCTGAATGTGTACTTTCCACAGAGGAAACCCATGAGGAAGCTGAGCCTCCAGAGCCGCCTGAACGCACTGACCCTGTGCCTCGCTTGTCTAATTCCCCCGCGCTCTTCTGCTTGCGTAACCTCTGCAAACAACATTCATTTATTAATGATTCTTTAATTTATTAATCACTTTATAATAACGATCTCATAATAAGGTTTTTTTATTATATATTAATGATCATATTATAAAAAAATTAAGCATTTTGGTTTCATTCTCAAAACCCAAAAGCTTCATAACTGAAGCTATAGAATGTAAATTGAATTATTTTTGTAATGCAAATAATAATCACATAAAATGATCATTACAATGTATAAATCAAACTATGTCTTTTTTGGCTGTGCTTTAACACAAAAATCTCAAAAATTGCTGTACGAGTTTTCATGCAGTTTTATGGTGAAAATGTTAGAAATTTATAACATGCATGTTGAAAACGAGTAATAATAATTTCGCGTACGGTTACTAAACAGGTTCCCCGAAAGAAAACGAGGACGAGTTACTAATAGATTTAAATTTTCATGCCAATTATCTACAGCGGCCCCAATATTTAGGACAAAATGCTAAGGCGTAGCACTCGTAGTACTGCTACGATTTCACGAATTGATCGCGAAACTTATAATATTGCAATTTTTTATATTAATGTAATCATACATTAAATACCATATGAACACCTTGTACATAAAAAAGTCATGAAATTAGTTGTATAATAATATATAAAAGTTAGTTACTTAGTTAGTAGAATAAAGTTAATTGTCATTTTGTAATATAGATATTTTTCAACTCAGTTGGTTTTACGTACAAAGGAAAGAAAAACTGTTTTTTACTTACTAAAAATATTCCAACAATTACAATTTTACAGTAATGAAGATATACAATAGTTAGAAAGATTATACAACTGCATAAATATTTAACTAAAAATATCTTTCTAATCATTTTTACAATTCTGATCTGATTTGTATATGAGTAGCAAGGCCCCCTCGCGAATTTGCGCAATTTATATTCTTGCGAATTATATTATTGCGCTGCATTGTAATTTTCGTCGGGCTCTCTAATTTTTATTTTTATTTTAATATGGCCCAATGCCGCCACTCGCTGATAATGTAGCTTTTGATAGGTGAAACAATTTTATAAATTGGCGCATTACTAGTTTATCCATTACAAACAAACATTAAAAAAATTTGTTTCTTTTATGAGTATAGAGAAAGCAATGAATTACATGCAACTAGTGCTGTAAAATATTAAATAGAATTTATTTAAAATAAATAGGACACGCATAAATATTTTCAAAATCCATTAGAAGAAGAAGCGACTTGCATAAGTGTATTTATAGAATTTTCAAATGATTTTGAATTTGAACTAATAAGAACAGTAGTATTGTAGTAAGTTAAGTTTAGCGTCAACTATTATTAATAATAACCCTATTAAATATTCTCATTTCATGTTATGACATCATCTTAATTAAATAAACGTGGTCATGCATTAAACTTCCACGTTCAATACTTTCGATTGCCGCAATCCGCCGTTTTTTACGCTTCTTATGAATTACAGAATGTATTAAGATTCTTAAAAAAATGTTTTTTTGTTGTCAACCTCATTGATGTCTAAATTATGAAATTAAGGATAATAAAGACATCAATAAATGCAAGTGTTAGTTACCTAGCGCTGTGATTTCGTTTTGGCCTTGAGGACAATATTACATCAGGGAAATATTAAAATAACGTTATTAAACAACCGTAACAACGTTTATTTATATATAAAATAATAATAATAGCATTCATTGATTCAGAATATAATGGGCGAAAAAACAGGCGTCAGGATTTTTTATATTTATGCGAAAACTTTTATTGTATTTTGTAATGCGCAGTCAATACTTTATAGTGCCTATGAAATAAGTTTAACTGAGATTCCTACTTTTTATTTATATATTATCAATGTCATAATGTCTTAAAGTAATTGTATTCTTATATATAAAAAGTTTATCTAATTTCAAGGAATATAATTTAACCAAAATACCGATTTAAAATGACTTTCAGTTCAAATTACGCTGCAAGTTTACTTTTGTAGTTAAAAAAATACACAAGCCTCCCGCCCTGGCTTCGTTCGAAGTTAAATAATATATAGTTTATGTCCACCCAGAATAATGCACCTTCCAAATGGTAAAATATTTTTTCAAATTGGTGTCGTTGTTCCGGAGATTACCCTCCACCTGCACACAATCCCACGAAACTTGCACTCTTTATTTATTTTGTTAGTAAAATGTCATCATAATGTTGTGAAGCTTCAGCGGAAAACAATAGCGGCCATAAAAAGCAGGTATAAGAGCTGCTTCGAACACATTACTCGACTCGACTAGAGGCGACTCTCGCCCTTATTTCACATGCAAAATGGCGAATATCGTGTGCACGAATAGTTTTTTATCTGGTTCATGTACGTTTTATTGTTTTCCAAACGTATAAACATTGATACAACGTGTGGTTTTTGTTTAAGTTGTTATAATTGTCATGGATTTGGTTGTCCGGAGACGTACAAAAAAGCATTTATAGGATGAAGCTGAAGCAGAATACACATGCTGGCAAAACAGAATGTACGCAGTAATTACATCATTATTATTTATTGAGTTATTGATTAACCAAATAATTAAGAAACCATTTGAAATCGTATGTAGCGCAACCGCTGTTGTAATAAATCAGGGTAGCCATTTTCAAACCCTTTCGAAAAGGTTTGTGGTTAACGGCGACTTTTGTCCAGGTAAAATAGTTGTTTATGGTCACATCAGTAGCTTATATTATAACAATCACACCAAGTCTATGATGTTAATATACCGAAAACCTCACAACCACAGTTTATCGAATTATAAAGAATTTTTTTGGTTGCCGCAAAGAAATTTTTTTCGAAATTGAAGAAATGAAAACTTCAAAGATGTTTTTGCACGCAAATGCTTTGATATTTTAGATTACTCTGTCGAAGATCTAGATTTAGCCGGCAACAATAAATGGTTATACTTTTTAAGAATCAAAATAAAAATGTCTATTATATTGAATATTTACGTCGCCTAGTATATACAATATATAAAAAAAAACTTTGTGAGTGATATTTTTATGCTTTAGGGTTATTATAGGTAAATAATGAATCTACAATAATATTGAACTCGAATAAGCAGTTCGTGCGTTAAAAAGATTTTTGTGAAGTTTAACGTTCGAGCAATTCAGCATAATTTATTTTTTAAAAAAGATATACCTAGTCATTCACATATTTTTGTTAACTTTATAATACGAACTGTGCAATAGTCAAGGCAGATTTATTTTTTTAATGATAGCCGAATGTTTTGTTTAAAGTACTTAAAGGAATAGAGAATTTGCTATTCAAGGTACAGAAATCACAAACTTATTTTTTTTTTAATACCAAAATATTATGAGTCTGTTGCGACTTTAATTCTTATTAGAGTGGACACTATTATGGCAATTTATTAGTCGTAAAATCAATTGCATTTCTTTCCTTACTGATTATTATTAGTCAGAGTGTACATTGAATCCACTCACTAGAAACTTACAGAGAGAAGTCCTTTTTTCGGTTTATCAATGAGAGATCCTTTTCGTCCTGAAGGTTCATCAGAGCTGGCCTTTAAGACGAAGCCTCCACGCGCTTCATTCATGCGATCCGTACGTCTCTCGGAGGGGTCAGGGGTGCCGGCCTCCACGAGAGACAGCTGCGAGCCGCGATGATCGCGCGTGTCTCCCCGGTAGTGCGAAGCCAGCCCAAAAGGCGCCGATGTACGCACGCCCAACCCATGTCTTAAACCACGCATCCATTGTCCTTGGTATGTCCCTGAAAGGTAAAAAAATCACTGTATAGTAACTTAGACCGCTTCATGTAAAAATGTTTCAAAATGGCCCAATTTAACAACAACACTTCAAAAAAATCGGAAAAATTCCGGATAAAGTTCCGGAAAAATAGGATAGTTCGCTTAAATTTATACTCCTATCTACTGTATTGCTATAAACCTTAAGCTCAATTAATTTTATACACCTGCAACACGGTGTCATCTTTATTTCGCTTATACGTTGATACATTTAGTTTTCAGTAGTAATTTGGATTCACCTGGATAAATCAAGTGACATCTGACAAATAATATTCAAGCTCGATCTTCACGTTCCTCCTGCACCTTTGTTTCTATTTTACGCTCGACTTTGGAAATATTTTTGTTTGTAATAATTGTATTATCTGTAATAATCGATCTTAGCTTTAAAACTAGACAACATTTTCTTAAAATTGCATGTAGGATATCCGATAAATTGGTTTGAATGGGAAAGTGGAGAAAATATTGAGTTTATTCTATGAGATTGATGCTTAGATGCTATTGCGATTTTGTAGTTTTTGTGATTGTGAGAGAAAATACCTATTTTATGTGCGTTTTCTTTTTTTAATATACAGTATATATATCTATCTGGAATTCCATACATTTTGAAATATCTATCAAGAGTACCGAGGCAGCAATTAATAAACTATGCCAGAGGAACATTCGTTAACGGTGACTAGGAAAAGTTTAAACGATCGATTTATCGTTTCTTTTTATAGCTACAAATCTCGTAGGTAGGATCGTTAGGTGAGTAATGGTAATGAGTGCGAAGACGTTTCGTTTTTTGTTATAGCGTAGAATGAGCGGCCGACATGATTGTGTGCCGAGCGGTGCGCGCGGCAGGCGTGCCCGCGCTATATTTAGCCGGCGAGGGCCGCGCGCCGGCGGCGAGGCAGGCCGCCTCATTCAAACCATTCACCTACGAACCTGATGGAAATTGTAAACTCTTATTTTCTACCTTTAATAGTTTTACTGCATCAAATATCCATCAAACTTTACATAAGATTCAGATATAACAGAGCCCAGGTATCATTAAGTATCAACTAAAGGATACGAGAATGTCCTCGGGAATTTTGTTATGTCACAGTGAAACGAGCAATAAAAGCAAAATGTGCACTTTAAATAGAATTCAATAAAATTTTTATCTTTGACAAATTTGTCTCGGTAAAGTTTATTTATTTATACTTTATTGTTTAAACTGAACTAATAGCAATTATAAAAGGCAGACTTAATGCTTAGAGGCGTTTTCTCCCAATTAATCTACAAAATTCTCCGAAGATACCAATCTACTATATCAATTTTTAATTTCATTTCTCCGAGTCGACATATATCCACGACCTCTTTATTAGAAAAATATTATTAGGATGATCTTGCAGAGGAAAACGAATCACGAATGATGTTCACGATTTTATGAATGACAAATCTTAATGTGGCCATGACTCAACACGCTGGCTGGCGTCGAGAATTGCGTGACGTTGTTTCATGGTAGTGCACCACGGGTTTATTACGTATAAGTCGTGATTTTCAGTATAGATTCAAGGTTAGTCTATAGGCACCTATATTAAGTTAGCTATACTCTACTGTCCGTGCTGTGTGTGTCGCTCAATGTTTACTTTATACTATTCCTATATAAGCAAATACAGTATTGTTTATCGTTTCGTAAGTATTTGTTCATAAAACATTAACAGCCACCAGAAGCCTGGGCTGTTCTTATATTTTTATTTTTCAACGGTAAACATCGCGCAAGGGCTTTCTTTTTAGTTCACACAAGCATAATTTGGGCCACTAGGTGATAGTCATGTGTATGAAGAAAGTTTTGTCATGTCAATGTTACAATGTTATATTTACTTATGAGTCTGTGAAAGTTACAGGGATTTTCAACACTCATGTGGTTATAAGGAAAATCGGCTTATTTCCCGAGACGTTACAAATATACTAAGAACGCCATGGTCATGTAAACTTAAGTATTTTCGTCGGTGTTCTGGTAATTTGGCAATGAAACGGTCGAGATATAAGATACTAACCGCCATCGGCGTATGATTCGGAGCCATATCCGTCTTGAAGACCGTTGGCCCAGGTGCCCTCGTATTTGGCGTTGCTGGTGGTGCTCTGTCGAACTCCGTACCGGCCTTTGAAGCCGCTTGTCCATTCCCCGCGATAGAGCCACCGATTGCGGGACTCCACGCCCAGCCCATGTCGCTTGCCGCTTTGCCATTGTCCTTCGTATGAACTTCCACTGCAAAAAACATTAAGTAGCTATTTATTGATATTTATCTTAATATAATGGCTTATGTCATCCGTGAGTTATTTTGTTGGCGCATTCGTTAATTGGTGACCGGTAGTGATTATTTGATATAACAATGAAAGGAATGTAATGTATACATGTATAATTATTTTAAGTATAAGTCAGACAAGGCAAGGCGTGTTCGTAAATTCGTCTTTGCCCATAACAAATGAAATAGACAAACTGTACTTGCAGCTGAATACTAATTATAAGGTATCCATATCATTACGTGACATTTCAATTAATTAAATGTTATCTATTTTAAGCAGATTATATTATTTTATATTATTTTAAACAGAATATAAATTTTATGCGTTTGTGTACATGCGAAAAGTAATCTCCGGACCGACGGTAACTATCTGAAAAATTGTTTTACCGTTTTAAGTGTACATTATTCCGAATGGACACAGGCTGTGTATCGTGTAAATATAATAATTTACTCGCCACTCGTAAAATATAAATTACATTGCTCATATCAGTTACAGGTAATTAACATATTTACACGAAGATTAATATTTATTATACAGTATCCTATGTTATATATATAAAACATGTTTTATTTAAATATAAATTGATGTATGTATCCACACTGAACGAGTATATAGCTGGTTATTAACATGATTAATATTAATTAAGAATAAGTATGAATTACCTAAACCATATGTGATTTATGGAATGAGCTTGCAAAATGTGTAACAGCTTGAGCTATAATACTATAACACTGACTATATAAGTATATATGTAACACTGTGACACTGATATTTCATTTTGACGCGTGCCTATGAAATACAATTTAGATAGTTATAGCGATTTAAAAATATTCTATCCTTTTTTTATAAAAGTTAACCATTAACACGCGAGGACTGGATGGGACTTCAAAGTTGATCTCGTGAAGTAGTTATGTGGATATATTATAAAAAATATGGTCGAATACTGTCTAAAATCGGTCGTGGGATCGATAGGAGACTGCGCTTCAGCACTTAACATGATTGGGCACAACATGTTGATTTGTAGTAAGTTAATCTCTCGTTTCCTAATCCTTTACTCATTTCAGAGGATTCACGGTAAACTCAGTACATTCACAAAAAAATTTTTCGTTTTGTTCTTTTCTAAACATTTGCATTTGTAGTGGCCAGCATTTCTAGTTGATACTGTGTCAGAAAACTTTAACGTTGATATTCTGAGTATATAATAATATAGTGTGCTGCGGGCGGCATGGAGATACACAAATATGATATCAGAAACACCCATGTCCCGAGAACAAACATTTATCTGTCACATAAATGTCTGCCCCGGCCGGGAATCGAACCCGGGACCCCTAGCTCGGCAG
>DWPT01006828.1:0-11197 GCA_018251895.1 Agathymus mariae mariae
CATCATATTGAAAAAAGTCCCGAGTTTGGCTATGGGACAGTTATGGATTTTAATTATGATGATTACTGAACCACGGAATGTTGGAGCGAATCCAAGACTAATAATTTGTTAGTAATGTAATATGGCAAAATCTTTAATATGGAAACATAATAGTAAACAGCTCACTTGATTAAATATATCGTAGTTCGAATGAACAAGATAAAATTAGTGACGTCTTCATTAATCCGGCTCGAAGGATCAAGTTAAGTAACGATGTTGCCATATTAAATTACTAACAAATATTCTGTGTAAGTTACATTCCAACAGGGATCATTACTAAGAAAGCTTCAATAGATGATTGAAGGTTACATAGATAGAAAATAACAGTCGCTTTGTTTAGGTCTCAAAGGTAATAAATAATAAAGGTAATAAATAAGGTAAATAAATAAAAATAACCTTTTCTGTAAATATACAAACACTTACGCACTTAGCAAATAATAATGTAAGAACAACTAGCTATTTTCAAACTTTTACATCTATTGTTTCTCTATACGCCTTTTAATGCCTTGATACGCTTCTGAGTAAATTCTTACTGAGGATTAAACATTAAAGATCTTAAACGATAAACTGTGGTTGGCCTGAGTTACTCTTTGGTTGAGCCGAGATAATATTTGATTGCTCTGAGAAGTTTTTCGGTTGATCTCAAATGATACTGATTTTGACTTTTTGTTCACTGTTGAGGATAATTATTAATTTTTGGTATAAACAATTTGGAAGTATATTTGGATAGCAAAAAAAATGCACACGACTTCTTTGTTTACTGTATTCGGCTAACATTTTTTAAATAGATAAATGCCATGACTCTAGTACTGTTATTAATTAACAATTGATTTAAAGAAAACTGGTTTAAAAAGAGCTTTGTCTTCTGCTTGTGTTGATTTTAATTGACAAGCGGTTTTTTGCGCCGTCGGTAGTACGATGGGTGACCTGCTAGTGGCGAAATCTTTTGAACGCTTCCGTGCTTCGTAGTGCACGTTACGTTGGCAGTACCGATGATTATCTTTAGATATGCAGTCGTTAAGATATGTTGGAGGCTTTAGTATGTCTAATCAGCACTGGTGCAGCATGGCGGCGCATGGTGCAGCATGGCGGCGCACGCTCTAGGCGTCTTCAATTACGCAGCCGTTACTAGATTGAAGCCAATGCGAAGTAAACTGACCAGGTAATCTAAGCAAAAATGTAGCCATTAATTTTGATTCTACGAAGCAGACAAAACGCAAACTGAACCGAGAAAAGATTGAGAATTAAAATGGAAGTTGGAATCGCAAGTCTCCGAGGTCATCTGTCGCGTGCAGCTGCTCTGGAAAGAGCAGATGTTATCGGCCAGACTTGGATGTAAGTCTTCTGCGTATTTAAGGACTCTTTACGGTTTGTTCACAAGCCGACTGAAATTGAAATGTGAATGCGGACAAAGTTTACCTTGTACACACATTCCGGCAACATGGTAAACAAGGAGAAAAAGAGAATAACTTTAACTTTAAACCTTAAAACTTCTGATATAGATTTTTAAAGAGTTGAAGATTTTTAAAGTTTGAAGGTTCTATGTACGAAATCCTTACAGAGTAACACAGGTTAAATCAGGTCCAATCAGGGTCATGTAAAGTAAAGAAACGAGTTCCAATTTAATTATAAGCAGTAAATTGAAAGATTAACATAAAATCTTTATTGAAACAGCTCGCAATTCAGTATACGTATATTTTGTTATATGTCAAAAATAACAGTTTAAAAGACTTAGGCTCTTGTTTCAAAATAATCTAGATGCTACCGTTCGTCCACAGTTTCAATTGTGTATAGAAGAATGTTAACAAAAGTTTTAGTCCTAATGTCCTTGGTAAATAGAAAATATTCGTGTTTATGTAATCGGAAAAATATTCGTTAATATAAAGAAAATATTTTGGATATAGGGCTACAATTACAAATACTACTAATTACAAATTAAACTTGATTGTTTTTTTATTATGATCTTAGCTTGTAAGTTTCAGAGCATGATGATGCATACCGACGACTGTTTTGCGTTGACTTGATTGAACATTACCCTCTAACGAGCAGAGGGGTTAGAGTGGAATCACTTTAAAATAACGTGTGCTGTAATAATATTGGAGGATAAGACGAGATTTTTTAATCCCCTTAAGTTAGCGGACTATACTAAAAGGTGATTCGACCTGTCAGTTCATGATTCAATATTTTTAAGCTTAAACAACACTTAGTAGCTATTGTATATAAAATTTGAACTTTAGTTCAAAAGCGTTTATAACGACCAAAACCAAAGTTATTCTGGCCAAATAGGTGTAAAACACATTGAAAAGACATACATGCTAGTATGGGAATATTTATGTATGTATATATGTAGCTATGTTTCATACAATTATAGTTGTGCAATCTCTGTTCCTTTTTTAAGTCATTCCAAGCGTTATATGTGTAGATTATCTGGAAGTGATCTCTATTAGCGATAAGACTGCCTCTTGGTTTCACGAAATGTATTGAAAAATTATTGATAGTTTTTTGTCCTCACCTAGTGTGTATTAAGGGGTATAATGTTTTCTATTGCATTGCATTGTATATATCTGAAGTATGGTGCAAACATAATTGAATACTTTCCACATGACCGCAGTGTTGACTCGTAATGCACAGGTATGATTCTCGTATGTGGGAGGCTGGAATTCAAACTACTAGGTCATCGTTGCTAGAAGGGTTTCAGGTTGCCATAAGTTAGTTATGAGCTGCATCTGTAAGGCTGCAATGTGAAAGATATCACTTATTGCAATACGGTGTAAATTTGTAATTCGTTCGAAAATATTCGAGTTTAATAGACTATTTTCCAATGGCTCTAACTGCCGAATGAAGGTTCCCGGGTTGGGCTGTCAACCGGAACACCATTAAGAGATATAAAAATATTTATTCTTGGCTATTAGTCATTAGTTATGACTTAATCTTCTTTATCTTCGAAGAGCCCAATTGGTAAAAATCCTACCTGTGCCTGACGAGCGCGGAGACCCGGTTTCGATTCCCCGTCGCGGCAAATATTTCTGTGACAAATAAATGTTTGTTCTCGGGTCATGGGTGTTTGTGATGTCATATTTGTGCATGTCCATGGCACCCGCAACACAGGGTGCGGGGGTGTGAGTGTATAAACGTTTATTTATTTTTATTTTATAATATACGGACCCCTTTGCTACTCGCAATACAGAAGTCCTAGCGCAAGGACGTGATTGTATGAGCGTTTATTTATATCTCCATCTTTACATTATTTTACATTGAACTAAAGACAATAAATGATTCACAAATCTCCAAAAACGTGACTAGAACATGAATTTCTGTACCATATTCCCTACCTCTAGCACAGTCGTGTCCTTTACGTTCTCTGTTACATTTTTGACGAGTCATACCGGGAAACTTCTTTAAAAATTGTGTGAATACCTAAATTTCGCAGACATTTTTATTCTCATGAGACATAAGGTAATTGCTTTTTAGAATATCAAAAAAGAGGATATTTTTTAAATTCAAATTTGAATAGCAAAATATGACTGGCTTTTTTTAAAGTATTACAGAACCATAGTAAGGTAACATAGATAATATTTCAAGCATTTTTCGAAGGACTGACACATGCCATTAATGATTAGAGATCTGCATAAAAAATTGTTAGTAATTCAACTTAAATAAAATTCAATAGTGGGTAATGTTATCAGCATAAAGCGTTTTAATATAAGCATTGCTTAATGTTATAATATAAATCCATATAAATTCACATATTTATAAAAACATGATGGATATCGTTAAGATCTCTTCCAGAATACTAGTCCTATATGGGATAAAACCTAACATAGGATATAAGTGTCTTTCGAAATTGGTTGAAGCTAATTAGCAGCAATTAATTTATTCTCCTCAAATTAATATGTTTGCCATGTTATGAACAATTAGTGGTTCTCGCCAACGTCGTTTCTGTTCAACTACTATGCTAATTTACATACATGAACTATAACATAAATTTCTGTACCATTTTCCCTACCTATGTCTCTCCGGAATAATATACCTTTCAAATAAAAAATATATTTGAAATAGGTGCTGAAGTTTAACAAAACTCACAAAATTTGTGCTCTCTCTTGTGATCGAGTCGTAAAGACAAAGTTAGGAAACCACTAGTTAGTACAATCATATATTCTAATTACTTCCCACGAATAGTTCCACCGAGATATCAAAGACTTTTAAAGACCTCAAAGTATTTAACTTGGAAACTTTATCAATTTAAACTATGGTAAAGCGGAAAGTTTTTGAACATTGTACTTAATACTCTTCATTTACCTCAAAAGATCGTCTAGGGGTATTTTAGTGGGATAGTTTCATCGACTTGTAATTAATAGGTGTTTCGACAAAAAAACCCATATTTACTTCTTTTAAGTAGCTACGACCGATAAGTTTTTAAAGATATTATAATTATTATCCAATTAGGCTGGAAATACTTAAAATGCCGATCCATTATGGACTGCTTTTAACTTATTTGTTTCCTTACGGTGTTTTTCTTTACGTAAGTTTTAATAATCCCTGATATTCATGCACAGTCCAGGTGAATTGATGTTTTGAAGTCTTATGTCCTATCAGAGTTTTGCAAATTATGGAGAACTTTTGTCCTGTAGTAATCTTTAAAAGCTAACTTGATAGTCTATAGTGACGCACGGAATTTCACTCCACCGTATGAGAGACTTAATTTCAACCACTAAGCTTTTTGTTTTGTTCGTTATTAGTATATTATTTGAATATAGTAAATTATGAATAGATACTCATGTTGGGGGATTAAAACATCGTCCTGTTTGTAACTTGTTGCAACTTCGAGCCTAGTACATCCTACATATTAAACAATCTACGTCTCTTCAGGCTTCACAGAAAATCAGTGTTATGAGTAATACTATCGTTTATAATGAGTGGAGACTTTTTTAGGATGAACAAGTAATATTGCTGCTAGTTAACTACGTAAGTTTAGTTTTGTAGAATTGTTTTTATAATTGATGTCTTAGTTGTACCTACATATTTGTGTACGAAATTCTTTTTTCTCTTTTAAGTGTAAAAATTTAGGAAGCATAATTTTGAACTTTATAAAAAACAAATAATAATACTAATAAGACACGGGGGGTCCAAATTTGAACGAATTTAAAAAAATATTATAATACATTCTTATTTATTTGTTTTTAATTTTCTTATTTGTTTGCTTTTAATTATTCTTTCAAATAGTATCAATCAACGTAGGTTAAAAACGAAATTTTTAAAACAATCAATTCACATTGAAACAATCATTGTATTTAATAAAAATAAAAAAATCGAGTGTCATTAACCTCAGTGTAAAAAATCACGAAACACCGTTAACTAAACACGAGCCGTCTGCGTTAACCCGCGGCGCCATTACAAAATTGAAAAAACGTACTTCAGTTCTTTTGGATTCATCTGAGCAGGCGATCCCGTTGCCGGGGCGTGAATAATCCTTTAATTGGTTGTCTCATTACGCTTTCAAAACGACACCTCATCTATTAATGAATCACGTCGCATAAATAACAGCACGCAAATGTCTTTGAAACGACACTGTACTCATCATCAGATGGCCACGCCATGCTTTTTCAAAACGCGATGAAAGCGACGCATCGCCATTTTGAAACGAACTTATAACTCGTTGCAGAGTCGTTCCAGTGGGGCTCTGAAAACCAAAAAGGATGTATTTATTTGTTATTTTTATGTTTACACGTATCTTTTTTGAAGCTGAATGAGTTTGTACTTTCCCCTTTTGAAACGGTTTTACGGAGTCGTGTGCAGACATTTATGGTTTTCAACCGAAATTTTCACATTTACACAAAACGTTGAAATCCTTTACTTTGCGACATATAGCTGGGTGTTTGAAAAAATTACATATCTATACTGAAAGTAAACTATTTTAAGTTAAATTCAACTAATTATTTACTACACAAACAATTACATAATAGCTTCACGTTTCTCTGAAACCCAAAAATATAATTCATCATATAATTCATCTGTTCTCGCGGAATTTTCTAAAGGCCGGAAGGCCGGTGAATTGTATGCAATAATATTTAATACCCATTTTACGTATCAACTTACACAAATCTCTTATCTTCGATATCAGTGTTGCACGCTCTGCTTTGAGATATTATGTCTTTGCTTCTGTTTTCATGCGCTGACTCGCGGTCGTATTTAGAGAAAGCTTTAAGTATAGCGCAGTGCTGGAATAAGCGTACCTCCATCGTATGACCTGCAATACATGAATGCATTTTAACGTAAATACAAATACTGTTCCTTGACGAATAAAAGCAAAACGAACACTTAGATTAAATCTTATATAAGATAATTTAACACGGTTTAATTAACAGATGAGGAGCAAAGTAAATAAATATGGAGTTATACGTTCGAGTAACAAAGGTTGTCTTATTGGTATGAAGTCACTTCTTCCACATGACCTAACTAGGCAAATGTACAAAGTGACACAAGAGGAGTTAAATATGCATAAATAAATTCGTGTATAAAAGATTGTAATGTTAGCAATATATGTAGTATAATACAGCAATTTAGTTGAAATTATAGCGAAGTAAAAAGTAAATGAATGCTTGAGTGTTTTAAAGAAATCGCTTTACAGATAGAAACGGGAAGTTAAAGACAGGTTAAATGCATAAACGAAGAAAGATTTCTGATGAAGAGACGAATAATGAACAGAAGTACATAGTAGATCGATTAAGACTATTATAATTATTTTAACACTGGTCTATTTATTATCTGTGTAAAAATGTAACCATACAAAGCTGTGTAAAATGATTTGCCATACTTTAAAAACCATTGCTATAATATATTTATCAACAATATTTGTGATCAACCATCATCAGTCACGGTTGCAGCTAGACTGCGGGGAGACGTATGGTTAATTGATTAATCCATGTTATGTAATAAATATATATTAGTAACATAAGTCGAATAAACAAGACTTAATCGCTCAAAAAAACTGTGAGATAGTACCTAACGACTTGAGTACTAATTGTATAATTTATTAAATTTTCCAATATCAAATAAAATAAGGTTTGTCAATTAATTTTAAAAAGGTCATGATCCCTACCAGCTTTCCTTTCTAACTGCACTAAGGGGTTTCTCTGAATGCGAATTTGTGTGCTAGTCGGAAGCTGAGAAGCTACCACTTTGTAGCAACTTTTGTCCATTTAGTACTTACATTCTGTTTACAAATACAATGTATTTAGATTATTGCATGACACCATTGTAGTAACACTTTTATTTCACTACGGTATTGGCTATTTACCTTACATATATCAAACACCCACCTGTAATTCGTGGTCAGGTAAAAGTATAGAAAGTCTATTCTTCCTCTCTCTTGTATGAAGATTGCACATGCATCCGTATACCATCCGATTTACAAATGACAAACGTTACAGGCTTGGTTACAACGACACCTATTGGATTTTAACATGCGCGTAGTTACGAACCATCGTCTCAGTAACGTCATCATCATGTCACCTCATACGACGACAATTGTCCAAACACTTCATTCGTTAGATAATCACAACACGCGCACAAACGATTATACTTGTGAAACAAGCTTTGGTCAAAAATATCGGAATACAATATTACCTCAAACGGTCGTTTTACACGTTATGTGTAAAATGACATCTAGTTTACAAGGTCGTTCACGTCCCAGTGAACCTTCATTGTGACGGAGTCGGCTACCGGAACCACAACCGCTTTCGTTGCTAGGGATCACGTCTCAAATGTTAATGTTATGAAAGATTGGGAATTAAAAATATGATAGATAATATTAAAATTTTCAATATAAATTTGTTTCATGCCAAAGGCCAAGAATACAAAATACTGACGAATTTATGGTTTTTTAATGCTGTTGACAGGTGCTCAAATAAATAAATGTGTAAACTGTTTTGTTCTTTTTTTTACATAAAATAAGTTAATGTTTGACAACAAGCCCAGCTGATAGTTAATGGTGATGGAGTGTAAGATGTTGAACGCAGTAATTTCATTCATTATTCATTCATTAATTCATCATTCAGATATTTTATTACAAAATAATTGACAAACGGGTACACAGACCACCTGGCAATAAGTGGTCGGCGTCACCCACCGACATCACTGTCACGAAGTGAACGATCATTTTGCTGAGAGAATCTGTTATATATGGCTTTCCGACAATGCAACTGAAGTTTGTTAAAATAATTTCATGGCTGATCACAGAAGGAGTTGCTAGAAATAGGTAGATAAAAAAAGACAGTATCAACACGCATGAGCACCGATAGCACAAGCACTATACGCTATGGCGTCTAACCTTAAAACCGGTAAAGCCCCTTACTGCCTTTAAGGGATAATACTGGAAGCTACGTGGTAATGGGGCATATTTACGATGCAACTAGTGGCCACCAGTCGCTGTATTCTGCGAGGAAGGTACGTCGTGGACATATATATAAGAATTCTCCTTTAAAAAACCCTGTGGGGCAATGCCCAGGAGTATTTCCTTTAAGATTTTGCTGTTAAATTACAATTGTACAATAGTCGGCAGATTCTTCAAAGAGGGTATTCAAATTTCAAAAATAAAACCTGGTAGAATTTTTGTAGGAATTTTAAACATGTTGAGACAAAAGAGAAATATTATGTTACTTAAGATCCGCTTGATTGTGACGAATTAATCAATATACATTCACACACTCACAACCCTGGCTGTAACGGCGTACACAAACATGACATTACAAAGACCCGGGAACAGACATTTATCTGTCACATAAATGTTTGCCCCGGCCGGGAAGCACTTTCTGAGCAGGCAGGGTCACAACACAACCAACTTTAAGACGACAATAAGATCATATTGCCACAGAGAGTAATGTGTAAGGCTGCGCATGTGTCTAGCTGCGTACTATAACGAATAGTTTGTTGACACGTAAAGTGCTACAACAATGCCAGTGCGCTCACAAACGCACCGTGTCCATAATCAAGACGAGGTCTATGTTCCCGTCTGCGCGAACAATATTAAATTTTACTAGTATAACGGCTAACTTAATCACATCGACATTTCATATTATATTTACAAATAGGTTTTAAATTATAATTTAAAATATTCTTAGAGAAAAGGTACATAATGAAACCCGTCCGTCTTCCGACTTTATGTCACTTTGATGATGATAGATACTCATAGGCTATTGGCGTGGCATGCTAGATCACAAACTTTATTTGTTGTGTTTATATAACATCAATATGGACCAAACTAGTATTCTAATATTATTTGCAGTTATTGAAGGTTCCGGTCAGTTTTGATTACTTTACTTATTAAAGACATTTGTTATGGAAATATATGATACGTTTACACACTTACACTTGAATTTCCGTTTTAGCTTGGCATGGGCAAACATATTAGATATAAAAAAAATTGCGATTTAAAAACAAACATAGACATGAGAAAAAATATCTGTCACCAAAAGTCTGCAGCGAACGGGAATCAAACCCAGGATCTTCTCAGCAGATATAATAATAGAAATGATATCAAAGTCTATACTTAAAGTTGTAACAGTGTATCGTTTCATATTTTTTGAGCAATTTAATGGAGAGACTTTCTTATCGATGATATTATTTTTAATCATTTTGAAGGTAATAATTATATTTTTACCGGCTTTTCTGTAACTATTATTATGAAATATAATATATTTAAATCATACTTCTAGAATAATAGTATTGGAATAATATTAGTAAGTCGACAAACGAGCTAATGAGCAACCTGATGGTAAATGGTCATAGTTGGCCATGGACATGATTAAAATCAAAGGTAAGACGCTTTGTCTATAGAAAATGAAGTAAGGCACAGCATAATTTATTAAATGCATAATGAATTTATTTGAAAAATGAATGATCATTATTTCGGATTCAAATGTTACTTGTAACCGTAAGTCGTAAATTTTCTGAAACGAAGCGAGGACTAGTTATTTTAGTGGTCAAATTACGTTTTTAGTTATGAAGGTTTATTAAATTTAACAAACTAGTAAGTCGCCTTCGTTTAGTTTCGGGAAACTTGATTTTTACGTTCACAAAGTCACACTCCAAATAATAATTTTTATTAGGCGTACAAATTCACATTCACGGTTTTTCTTTATAATATTAGTATATAAAAGGTACCGTGGAAACGTATTCTCGAATATAAGCGCGAGATATCTTGTACTTTGACTATCTACTGCAAAATCAATCTTAAATACATCTCATATGGTCGAAATCACTTACCTCAGATTTACGACATTAGTATTCATCTCAGTTTCGACATTTACGTCGTGAGATCGTTAATGATAAGGATGATGCAAGATCAATTTGTAAGTGAAATAATTGTGTTGGATCCAAAGACAAATGACGTTCTGAGTAAGATAGTTATTGAGCCAATTTAAGGTTTATTTTGAATGTAGTGATTCAATAAGTGTTTGGGTGGGCTTGAGTGAGCATACGACGTGAAGTCATGTTAGGTGTATTTTCAGATATTATTCGGGTATAGGACCTTATTAATCAATTGCGTGTTATTCTGTGTGTAGTATGCTGACACAAAGACGAACGTACACTGTGTAAAATGGAATTATCATTTTAAACCTACTATGAAATATAAACTTGACAATTAAAAAGATTATGTGCATCACGTGATTTGAGAGGGCTTATGACAAAAACAAGGTACCTTAGTCTTGTCTTGTTTTACCATCTTGTGCGAATGTGAACGTGCGGCGGTGGTCACTCACCTTCAGATGGCACATCACACATTACATAGCACACAGCTAACTATCTGTCTGAACGCGATAATCTCAAAAAAAGTACTGCACGGA
Organism: Agathymus mariae mariae; assembly: GCA_018251895.1. Taxonomy (NCBI): domain Eukaryota; kingdom Metazoa; phylum Arthropoda; class Insecta; order Lepidoptera; family Hesperiidae; genus Agathymus; species Agathymus mariae. The sequence continues at coordinate 10,884 of DWPT01006828.1, forward strand.
TTTTCATGCTATTTAAATAAACAGTTGTCACGATGAGATGAGGGTAATCTTTTGAACCACGGCACCATTTGAAGAAATATTTAACCATTTAAAAGGTACATTATTCCGGATGGAGATAGACTATATAAGATGTATATGTCGTGGAAAATTATATCTGTTGTAGAATATTCACCTGTCATCATAATAAAAGAAGTAAGTTCATTGATTACAATTTTGAATGGGTACTTCAATTGTTTTCGTAATGGCGGCACGTGGGGATGAAGTAGACTTATGTCCAAGTATACCTGTGTTGAGACCTAAATTTAAAGCCATAC
>DWPT01006829.1:0-11195 GCA_018251895.1 Agathymus mariae mariae
GAGGCGGGGTGAGGGGAAGGGGGGGGGATTGTATCTATACAAACGAATTGGACGGCACGCTTGTAATTAAATACACTTAAGGCTCGCCATATTCGAATTAACTTTAAATCAGTAAAAAAAACTGAGCTGACGAATTAAAAACATTCTTCTAGATGACAGCTCTTAAGAACCCAGTCAAATTTGTTAAGAACATAGTCACATTTGTGATTTTTATCTGGCATTACTAACACGTTTAAATTCGAATACTTGGAGACTTAAGTATTTACATCTTTTACAATATATGTCCGGGAATAGTATACAAATGTAGAATGCATCTAAATTAAAGTTCACGACTAAATAAAGTCACCGACAAGAACATTCAAGCACTTATCGAATAGTATCATAAGAAAAGCAAAACCGTGCTCTCTAAAAAGTATTTTACAAAAAAATTCAAGGTATAATATGACGTACAAAACTAACACGAGTAACGTTTAAAGTAGGTAATACACACACGAGTAATTGAGCAAAACTTAACGAAACCGTGAGCAACGAAAACGGAATAGCTAGGGACTAAATTATATACCTTCTATTTTAATTCTTATTCTGGGCGCTTGTTTTTAACTTCCACGAGTAGGCTTTTAGATGCGATCTTTAAATTTCTTGTTCTACTGCGGGCGAGCGACGTGTAGCGAGGCTTACGAAACTGAAGGACGCATAGCAAGCAACGTCAATGGAACTGATCGATAGGTGTTTCTGATTTTCTGTACCCAGAACAGACTAAGTGAGAGAATTATACGGAAAGTTGGGAGATTAGAAAATTTGTAGTAGTTTAGACAGATATTTTGTGACATTGGGAGAATCGGTCGCTTGTCCGAATATGTGACATGGGCAGAATCGGTTGTCTGTCCAAATCGGTGACATTAGGAAAATCGGTTGTTAGTCCAAATCTGTGACGTCTTTTATTTTCTTGTTTTGTCAAGGATGCTAGGGCCGCAGATTGACAATATCTCAAATCATTTCACCTTTGCCACGAACGGTTCGCTGATCATACAGAGAGTTTACGAGGGGATTTTAGTAAACTAATTCTTGCAATATATATTATGAATAACATCTTTAAAATTATAGAAGAGGGTACTAACATGAAACAGATATTTTTAGAGGAAAAATCTCACTGCTCGCTCCCTCATACGCCCTGCAGCAACAGACTGTGATAACCGAATCCAGAATAAGGTTGTACAATTTTAGTCGCTCGCAACACTGCCTGATTCAGTGATATGTATTTATATTAATTTCGCTGAAAAATTAACGTCGCTACATCGATGAGTTGAACATCAACACATCGCATTTCAGGCAGACGCAAGACCCGTGAGCAGCTCCACTGTGCACAGACAGGGGCTTTTCACGACTCGCACCTCCCCTAATTAGAAAAAACCTGTTTTCTCACGATACTAGATAGATTAACACGTTGCAATACAATACTAAAATTTAATTCTATTTCACATTTACTTTTAATAATATTGTTTGTAATAAATGTATAAAATATCATCTTTAATCTCTGTATACTTAATCACCTTTGTTATATTTAAAAATTAAATCCATTTGTATCGGTATAAAAATCTAATAAGTTTTATAAATCTGAGGTTATTTCTTGGCTATGGCACTGTGTTTGTATTCAAACTTAGGCTGGTCCGTCGCGCCGCGCCCGACACAGTAACAAACAAATGTTTATCGTAAACTGTATAAAAATACTTATCAACTATTATTGTATAAGGCTGCTGTATTGTGGTTTGTATGATTAAAAATATTAGAGCTTCAAATTGTATTATCTGGTGGATAAAGCCTGTAAAACGCTAGACGGAAATTGACAGTGTTGCAGAAAAAGCGTATAGGAGGCAAAAGCGCCCTTAATATAACTTTATTTACTTAAAACTTTTATGTTTAACAGTTCTGTGTATGATTATAGATATAGTCTAGTATTTTCTCTATATAGATGTCAGATATTATAATTTGAAGCGGTGGAAAAGTAACGTAGTCTATTGCGAGCGGATGCCGGCGCGGCGCGCGGCCGGGAGGATCACATTCGTATGCTGTGGAAAAACTGTACTCACGGAAGATAACTTTGTCAAAATGTTTTCCGATAACGGTGTTTTCGTTTGTAAACCTCCGAAAGTTTGATAGGAAAATTAATCAGAAACCGAAGACAACGGGCGCTCCCCAGTTTTGAGGCCGACTACGTGCGACGCGACGCGGGCCGATTTGTATTTCAGTGATGATAAAACTTTGGTAATTTATGGAAGAGATCGATAAAATTATGTTTGTGCAAATATCGATTATAATTATGATGACGTTAATACAAACTTACATTTATAAAACTATTTATATAACGGAATAAAACATCGAACTGAATGCTTAACTGTCGTAAATAGGCCCATTCAAAGTTTTGAAACGCTAACAAGTTGACACTCAAAACTGGTTCGCTTACAATTTTCATAATGTCCAATGAGTGTTAATTTTTCTTAAACATAACATACACAACTCACTAAACATAATATTGCGTATCGCCAACGGGCGTGACAAATAAAAATGGTACATAATTAAAATGTGACTTCCACGAACGCACGCTATTATTACTAGTTAATACGTAACAGTCCTTACGCGGTAGGAAAACGAAACCATCACAATAATATCGTAAAATAAGCTATATAAGTCGTCTATACACACAAACAGAGATGATAAAACGGTAAAAGGTCGGCTGGAGTGCTCCGGCGCCGCTGCCGTTTATAGTCGATGAGACTCGACGGAGGAGCGAATTAACAACATTAACGAAAGGGATATATCACATATATCTCTCTGCTCAAATTATACCGTCTTTTGCATGTAATCAAATAATTGTGTGAAGTTCTATTGCTACCTGTATCTATTGTGGACGCGATTGACCGAGGACGCCTGGCCATCGCCGGAGTACTCCAACGACTTCGTGGATCATAATATATCTTTATTTCCCTAAACGCTAAAGTTTATTTCGCGATGAATGATCGAATTGCTTGGTAATTCGAATAGATAGTCTAAGCTAAAATTAAGTAAAAAGATTACTCTGGCATATCCATCTCCGAAACCGTCTACACCGAAAGCACTTAAGCATCACACAAGTTACCTATATGGTAAAATTCGCTAATCTCACTCTTCGAAAATACGTTATCGAATCAGTCAAGCGGGGCTCGCTCGCGTGCTCGCGAATAAATGCGAAATTTCGAATAATTTAGGAACATAAAAACGTAACTTTAAACAAGTTTGGCAAATTCGAGTCGATCTTAATTTTAAACAAAGCGAAACTAAATATACGACGAAACAATTTCAAACCATTCACTCGACTCCAAGAGGGGACCTCGGCCACATTTTGTCACGACACACGCTATTGAGATTACGCTAAGTGAGCGAAGACGCCTAACCTATCTAGCTATCACAGTCCTTTCTCAGTCTGACCCTTTCCTCGTAAATGCATCTCAAGTTGTCATATCGTTGAAAAAACTGGTAACAACGTAATCTAGGCCTATTCATATATTTATAAGCTGTCGGAACAAATTCAAAAATTTACTACATTATTTGGCACCTACAGTGTTACGGAGATATTTGTAAAATCTCATCTAGTTTAAGAGTAAATGCACTTAATGTAACAGAACTTTCTGTAAGTACTAACAAATATAAAGGTTTGATGGCAAAAGGTAACCTACGTTTTTGGCTTACTTTCTCATTTAACTGATTGCATCGATTACTATCGTATCTCCCAAACGAAATTAAATGTTTATTTCTCATTTGGAATACCACGCTTACTTTAAAGATATTTTGAGCATTTCCATTATCGCATACTTGCCAGATATTATCTCTTAACACACGTAAATATTGTTAACTTAACACTTCTACAAAATATGTATATTTTTTACAAATAGGCACGCCGTCGTACCGGAAGCATTCATCGCGAAATACTGTTATGTGGTAAAAGAGCAATTCTTATTTTTAGATTTTTTTTAAAGAGTTTTAAATTCTAATCTCTGGTTCGATGTGGTTCGACATAACGTTTCGACCGTATCGACAAGGATCATCGAGAAACTAACTCTTACGTGGTAACTTAATATTACGGGGCAAAAATGCTATCTGTACTCGCTTTTTGAACGGTAACACTATTCATGAGTCTTCGTGACTCACTTGCGATAGACCTTCGACAGGGTATATAAAGTAGATCGTTATTTACAGATCGAAGCATGTTTTACAGCGATCCGATTTATCATGTTAAATCGATTTTACTCGTAAGCTCGCACGGGCGAGTCGTATACTGGTGCAGCGCCGCGGACGCTCGACTGTCGATACACGGCGTCCCGGGGCGCTCAATTGTAGAGGCGATCGACGTACAAGTCGTGGTGCGGAGGCGGGGCGTGGTGGGGAGGCGCCGGGTGCCACCGCGGCGGGGGCGCGGGTCACTGGGCCGGTAGACAGGCCACCGGACCGGGGCCCACCGTCGGCTTGAACTCGCCGCCGCCCGGGAACTGCTGAAAGGGTGGCGCGTAACACTGGGGGAAGTAAAGCTCCGGCTTTACCACCGCGGCGGCCGGCGGCAGCGGCCGGGGGGTCTTCGCGTCTGCACGCCGTGCCTTCGCTGCGTGCGGGTTCATATGATTATCAATATGCTTCTTGACTTCCGGTTCCGTCGCGAACCGCCGTCGGCAATTCGGCATCGGACAGCAGAACGGCCGGTCGCCCTGATGTGTCCGCGTGTGCTGGTCCAAGATCGCCTTTTGCCTGAAGTCCTTTCCACACTGGGTGCATTTGTACGGTTTCTCTCCAGTGTGAATGCGGAGATGTTGATTCAAGATTGTCCGTTGGCGGAAAAATCGGGGACAATACACGCAACCGTATGGTTTTTCGTTTGTGTGAATGCGAAGGTGTTGCGTGAGATGTGACTGCTGGCGGAAGCGTTTACCGCACTCTGGACACGGGTACGGCCGGGACTCTATGTGAATACAGCCATGTTGGAGAAGAGTCGACTTCTGTTTAAACTCTTTTTGGCAAATCGGGCAACGGACGTACAAGGGCATCGCACGACCGCCGAGAACATCTGGGAGTTTTCCTCCTTTGAGATATTGTAACGAAAGTCCCGAGCCGAAGACGGCATGATTGAGACCCTTGGTGTCCTTGAAGTAAGCGGGATATTGTGCTGTATCTCCGGGTGAGAAGCACGAACCTCGCTGTTCACCGTTTTGTCCCTCCGCGTCTCCGAAGGTGGATTGTACTTCCTCTTTATTTTCGTCCGGTGGGAACGGTACGTCTTGGGGCCACAAGGTCGGCGTTGTCCCGTTCTTGAAGATAAGGTGCGGTGATACGTCTGTAAAAATCGAACAGTTTGGTCAGTCACGGGTCCGGATCGTCGGGGCGGGATAATCGACGAGTGGGTTAATCGAACTGAGGACGGTTACAGGAGCGTCCGGCGATCGGTTGCGTGTCTCGCGAGCGCCGTCCGCTAGGCGGGCGACGAGGGGACCGAGAATTTGTTTGATAGGAAGGCCAATGGATGCGAGACCGAATCGAACGAGTGTGGGGCGGCGGGATTCGCAGGCGGCGCCGGCACTGACTGCCGCTGCGGTCAGTGCGGGCGGCGCGCGCGGGGAGCGGGGAGGGGCATATATGTGTGAATAGCGCTCGCCTTGGTGTGTGCGGACGTGCTGGTTCAGGATGGCCTTCTGGCGGAAATGTTTGCCGCACTCGCCGCACGTATATGGCTTCTCACCGGAATGGATGCGCAGGTGCTGGTTGAGGATCGCTCGCTGCCGGAACGAGCGGGGACAGTAGACGCACGCGTAGGGTTTCTCGTTCGCGTGGATGCGGAGATGCTGCGTGAGGTGGGACTGCTGGCGGAACCGCTTGCCGCACTCGGGGCACCCGTACGGCCTCGAATCCGTGTGGATGCGCTCGTGCTGAAGTAAAGTAGACTTCTGCTTGAAATCTTTTCCACAAGTGAGGCACTTGAAAAGCCGCAGCTCGGAGTTGGGGTTGTGTTTGCGAGGCTTGGGCGGCTCGGGTTGTACAATGTCTGGTAAGTGCCGGAGGTCGGGCGCTGCATACTGATCTAGCGGACCTTCTAGTGAGAGTACTCCGCCGTTCTGCTTTAAGTAGTGAAGGGGGAAGCCGCCTGTTCCGAGCATGTGGCTGGTGGGTCTTGTCTCCTTGAAATACGGCGTTGCATATTGCTGTTGTAGGTCTGGCTGTGGTATGAAACATGGTGTTCGATCGAGATGATCTTGTGCTGGTGGTTGAGGTTGCTGTTGGCTTTGTAGTTGCTGTTCCACTTGCATGTGTTCAGGTGAGGTTTGTTGCTGTTGTTGTGCCTGTTGCTGCGCTTGTTGTTGGGCTTGCTGCTGTGCGAGCTGCTGAGCGGCCTCCTCTGCGGATTGATCTGGAGGAGGTGGGGCGGGAGGGTACGGCGAAGGCGCCGGGGACGCCAGTTGAGGCTCGGGCTGCGGTGACGGCCCCCCTGGGCTTTGATGCTGCATGGTCTGGTACCCTCCGTCCAGGACTGCACCACCCCATTGTGTCCCAGGTGGAGCGCGCTCGACTCCATCCTTGTAGAGTACATAGGGTGCAGTTGTGTCTGAAAAGAAATTAAAATATTTTAGTTATACATAAAGCGAACGTGACAAAAAATAGTAGATGGTAAATTTCATGTAAGGTTGACGACTGCTAAGTTAAGGACCGAAGACTGGTGGTGGGTTTAAATAAGAATTGTCGTCAGGTTGTTCAAGATAAAATTAAGATAATAATAATATCATTTTTGTATTTCACTTATTATAAGCCATTCTTCTGATATAACGCACCGACGTGCCGTGACGTTGCAACGGTAAATTGTTGAACTTGTCTGTGATTATTAACTCGTGCATGTTGTTTGGAGATAATACAACACAACTTGTCCAAATAGGGTGGAATGCGCCATGGCTAAAATTATGTCGATTTTACTATGAAGAAACACCAAAAATGTCTAGGAATCACTGTTGGTAGAAACCTGCTCAAGCACTGGTGAATTATGCGCGACATTCACCTTAGTGATTACAATGCTAGAAAAACTAAGGAAGTTTAGCCCTAGGAAGGTGTTAAGGCCTGACTGCAATAAAAGGTAATTCAGCAAGGCGGTTATAGTATCGACGAAATTTCGGTGATAGCGTGCGGCGGCGGTCGCGTTGAACGACTTCGCGTGTTGCGCGCGATGCGAATTCGCTCTGCGCCAAAATAGAAGTTTAATAAAACGTCATATTTGAATTCAGCGAGACATAATGTTCCATCAAAGTAAAGATAAGGCATAAATGGCAACTATTAATGAGTACTTTATGTAACTTTAGTATAGCGGTACATGTAAAATGTTTGGAATTTTTCATTCCTTCATTACCGTTATAAGTAAGTTTTGATGTAAATTCACTGTTAAATTATCATATCACGTAGACAACGTTTCGTTAATTAATTAATAATGATAGTAATATAAACGTTATATTTTACAAATTAACAATATCACAGTAGTCATGTAATATCAATTATTTTTAAATACTTCCTATAAAAATTAAATCATAAATATGACCTCATACATAATACATAAAAATGATTTTCTTATAAATCCTTTTGATTTCAAAACTCGAGTTATCGAGAACTCCGACCGAGCTCCATTTTTACACTACTACTTAAGTAGAGACAAATACCTTTTAATAGTGTAACGGTTTTATTCAATATAGCGGGAGTGTAATGCAATGTAAAATTATATCAATTTATCTCTGAATACTATACGCGGGAACAGTACATTGCGCTTTAATTGCTATAATTATCTAGTGTTATAAGATCTAAACACCACACAAGTCGGAGGGTCTACGAAAAAGTAGGTTTGTGTTTTCTAATGATTTACTTTCTCACTAAACTATATAAAAACGAAGCAATTTTCTTTTCCCGCCCAAAGCGAAATGCAAATGGCGGATGCACAGCCATTATCGTTTCGATGCCACCGTGCTGTTGTTACCCGATTAAATCTTAAATATTACTTAAAATTTACTTATCTAAAGGAAATGAAATAAGAAACACGGTTTCCTAGCCGGTCGTGCTTCGTGCATAAATGACCGCAGTGAAGAATGATTTTTATATTCCAGTTCCTTATCGCAAACAACATTACAGACATTCTTATTTGTTTAGTGTGATTGTTCATTTAGGTACTTCGTTTCAATTTTGGGATTAATATATATATTATTAATGTTTTATAAAACAGGGATATAGTATTAGTTTCTCATATTAAGAAGCGATCTGACACCAGATGCATGTTTTAATAGTTTACTAAAGTTAAATTATTTTAACTTGTCTGTCGTTGCAATGAAAATATATAATTACGTTAATTTCATATTTTCTATACGGATCACACATACCTTCTAAATATACTTAATATAGTTTACGTAACAAGCACACGGTTGAGTGTTTATGTAACGACCTTACAACAAACAGTTACAAAGGCCTTTACAAATTGGCATGTTATACTTTATTATAATATTATACTTAATATAATATAAAAAAAACTAATTTAATACATAACAAACTACTCTAAGGGATTGTTGATTGCATATATTTCTTGGTGGGACCTAAAGACCACGCATTCCTATGGAGATAGTAGATTATTCTGACTCATGTTTGTAGATGTTTATTTCCGAGTCGAGCAGTATAAAATAAATTGGAAGCTAGCGGCCGACCACTAAAAAATCTCGTTCAAATATCAGATGAGTAATGGGAGATCAGTTGTGGTCGCATTCACTTCGCGGTCACTTTTTGACAGCGACGGAGTGGATCGGGTTTCGGTTGTCTGCCTACAGATTATAAAAGTTAATTTCAATGTCCAACACAGGTTGTAAATACGGTTTGGTTTTTTCTTTAGTTTGAGGTCGATATTAAGGAACATTAAACGATGTAATCTAATAACAAAAAAAAAACTATTAAAGTGAACAATATTTATGTCGCCAAAATATTTCTGGCAGGTAACTTCTACTTTCTCTCTGGTACTGATTGCAATTCTAATATCGAATGTGTCATTGGTTTTGTTTATTCCAAATAATACAGGTTCCTACTATATAATTTTAAGTTTTTGTTACAAGTAGTGTAAGTACCGTTAATAAGCAATTAGAGAATATTATTCATGTACTTTTTCAGTTTATTATTTGAAATTGTTTATCCAACGCTAAGTATGTTGTATGATGTTGGCGCCAATCTATACTAATATTATAAAGAGAAATCTCCGGAACCGCAGCTCCTATCTAAAAAATCTTTTACCATGTGAAAGGAACTTCATTACGGATGCTCATAAGAGTGTCAATACTGTGTATATTATTAACTATCGAAGCCAAACGAAGTCTGGACGGGCCGCTTGTCACATTATAAACTGATAAATGAAAACGATGTTAGCATAGTGTGTCTCAATTAAGTTATTTGTAAATGGTATATTAGCCTAAAACTAATTTTCTGGTGTATAGAATTTTATTTTTTATTTTCTACGCGCATACCGTACGCGCTTCGCTTCAGAAAACCTACGCCTAGAAATTACGTTTAGAAAATAGCACCCACATTGTGTTTGGAATTGGTTTTCGTAGCTCTATGAATTAAAAACATATCAATTTGGGCGATCAAATTTTATTTACTACACACTTCATGGCATGTTCGTATTAACTTTTATATATTTTTCCGCAAAAAGATATTAATTTCACAGGTTAAAAAGTATACTGGATTATGATCTAGAATATAATATAAATATAATAATAATATAATATAAATCTCTTCAGTGGTTGTAGTATACGAGAACAGATAGGCAAAAAAAATATCTTTATGTCCATAATAAAATCCACCTACATTAAAATTTATTCGTTGCTATATTATTATCAATATAGATTGCATTTAGTAATAGCCTGGAGGTCGCCGGTTTAGTGATAGCTGTAAATAAGTGTATAGTTCACAAGTACATATGGAGGTACATTTTGAAATTAGTCGTGTCCGTTAACCACAGCAGAATGTAGAAGCTGCGGACAATAGATTCTATAAACGGTATAAAATAGGAGACAGTCATGAGGACTGTCGACAGAAGTGAAAACTTAAAACTGTATTTTGAATTTTCAAACTGATTGTAGTATTGAAAATTAAAATTACATAATTTTTGTATTAAGATTATTAACAGTAATCTGATTTTCATTGCCAAACTAAACAATCATAAAACTCATCTCGATATAAATATTGAAAATATTTTAAATAAACAAAAATATAAATAAATAAAAATAAATGCTTAGTTTTTGATGTTTTTTTATTCCTTTTTTGTAGGCATATAAAAATATTAACATGTTTATATTGACAATGAAATAAAATCATATGAAATAAAAATCAAATTACAAACAATTTTAAGAATTATGCAAAATATACACACTTTTATATATACCTTAAAAATTTACATGTTGCCGACGCGAGTCCATAAGATTTTCTTCTACCAAAAATCATCTAAGGCCCTTAAATTTTCAACAAACATATATGAATCACCGCATTTACTCAGTAGGTTCTTCCTACATAGCAAAAATGCTCGATCTTGTAGCTTGATGAAACGAAATAATCACTTCACAAGTAACTCTTCTAAATGTTTTCTCATCCTGTTCGCCTTTAGTGTCTTCTAATTACTGGATTTTATTAATTTAATAAATGACTACCGTTAAAGTGACAGGTAGATAACATATATATGTAAGTTGAATAAATGCATTAAATAATAATAAATTGGTATGCATCATCAATCACACTATACCTATTCCAAGAAGTTGTAGTCAAAGATTTTTATTTGTGAAACGGTGATACTTGTAAGAGCAAAACTTATTATCGACGTACGCGGTTCGTAATACCGTTTACAGTACATCTAGTGGCCCTCAGCAACTCAGTTCGGGTCAAACAATTGTGTACTTCAGTACACATTACGTAGTATGTATTAGTACACTCATACTAACTTCCTAATAGTATAAAACATATATGTATATATACAAGGTTTAAAGTGCCTAATTATGCAGATCGAATGAACATTTGTGTTGCTCTGTTAACAAAGATTTATTTTATTAAAATTTATATAAAACTAAAATACCAAAATAAACAATTATATAATCAATTACCAGTTAACAAAGAAACGACATTCA
>DWPT01006830.1:0-11194 GCA_018251895.1 Agathymus mariae mariae
GTTCGTGTAATACGACAATAGTTCCGCAGAGACTCTATTTTACTATCACTGTGTTAGTCGCAGTCGCATTCGTAGATCGCAGATCGATTTCGATTAGTAGGGAGAGAACTCTTTGCTAACGTATTCGGGAACCGAACTTTATAGGCGACCCTGCCCGCTACTTATAACGATTTCCGGGCTTTCCAGATTTTTCTACGCCCTTCATAGAAAGCCAATAATAATACCTGGAAATCGACATAACAATAGCGGGTCAGGTAAACACGCCATGCCATATTCGCCCCTTTTTCCTACGGCATTTTATGGCCTTTATTGTTTCCGGCCGACCCCTCCAGAAACATGGCAAGATCGAAGCCCTCTTCTTTTCGGCCGACCTTTCCAGAAGCTTCGTAACAATATATAAAAATATATAACTTACTAAATAAAATGATATACTTTTATATAAATAAAATTGTCTTATTATTATTTATAATACAATAAAAAAAATACAATATTTTACAGATATCCAAAATTTTATTACACTTACGTAGAAACACAAATATTGTTTCCAATTAAAAAAAAAGTAATAAAACTAGTGTCAATGCACTGCTGTATATATTAAATACGCTTAGAAAAATTCTGAATTCAACCGGTGTAATTTTTTTTAAACTCCTCTCTCCTCTAATAACTAGTACCAATCCGTCGTAATGGCGTTTTTATAGCCTCGCCCTCGGTGAACTTTCACCTTGAGGCCGTTCAATGGAATTACACCTTTGTAAGCGGGGGAGTTTACATCGCGGGAGTTTACTGCACAGTTTTAGTAAGCACAGCTGTTTGCAAGGTTAAGGGCTGTTTTTTTATTCTCGGCTAATAAGCTATGATTTACTGAGTTTCAATTACTTATCAAAATGTTTACTTATAGTACAGATATGTATAGATTATAGTTATTGGTTTTTACAAATTTTGAAACTTGTTTTGATGAACTCGGTCGCTACTAATGTTAATAATGCACAATGAAAGGACAACTGTGAATATTATTTTATGTTTGGGTGTAATGAATTCCATCCTCTCGAGCCAATCTCCCTGCTCGTGGTGCATTCTGCTGAATAACCGACGACAGTTAAATTAAAATAGAAAATGTTAAATATTAAATTTAACTTTTTCTGTTATTTCCAGGTAAATATTAAAATTATGTATTTATTTAATTAGGTATACAATTTTATTTTATTTCCATTTAATACATTTACATAACTTAAGATTTAATTTTCAATGGAATAGAATATTATTAACTTTAATTTAATGTTATTAACAGTTGTATGCATTGAAAACTAGAGTGTCATAAGGTCGTATATAAGTGGACCTGTCAGGTTTCAATTAAACATAATAAAAAAGGTAACAATGCTCCACGGTGCTTTGCCATCGTGATTACGAGACCGCCCGTTCCATTTTGCGAACTGTTACCATAAAATATTAACCTAAGATTATTATTAAGATATTATTATTATTATTTAGATATTATATTAAGATGAAATGAGACGATGATAATGATGAGAGATAAATTCCGCGAATTTTATTAGCATTTTATCATGTTCTTAGTTCATGATAGACTACAATCGAACCTGATGGTAAGTGGCAAAGTGGTCGTTGATAGTATATAATCGCACTAACTTAGTAAAAATCATATCACTCTTGACTTGAAGACATTCACAGAATAATCGTACGGGAAGATTATATTCAATAGCGGTCATTCATTCATGACAACCGGCACGCTTCCTACCACAGGATGTCATATAATGGACAGAGATGACCAGTTACCATCGCATGGTCGGTCTGCGTGTTTACCAACTATTCATATAAAAGTTCGACATAAAACGTACTCTGGTGAATTCTCCATAATGTTTACAGAAAATATTCAATAAAACTTACTGTTTTGTATATCCAAACGAACTTTATCGGAGCACGCTATATTAAGGTTATTTTCATTGTCCGTCGAAGCAAAAGAAATCGTGTAGGTACTTTATTATGTAATTTCCTAATTTTATCCGCTTGTATTCAATGTCTACCAAGAACTGAAGACGGAGCGTCTGTTACCTCAAATATATATCTAGATCGAGCCTACACATGTCCAGGATTATTACTTACACTTAATCGTACTTTGGTATAGTATAATTCGCTGATTTGTTCGTCGCTTGCGATAAGAACTTCACTAGATGTGACATTTTGATAACAACATAAATGAACCTATAGTTTAGTAAATGGAAAAATTGGATGTGAAACTTTGTAATTCATGTAATTCACACATTCACTTAAGACGATATTTATGATATTGGGAAAGACATGCATCCAATAGCATCTTTAGCGCAACTGCAAAATCAACATCATATTTATACTTCAGTCTTGCTCGAGATTCTGTCTGAATTTATTTAGTTTTTACATAATATTTTACTTGTCTTATACGTGAATACTATTATTAGGTTATTCACAAAGTATGGATACCATGCGTTGCGGGGCGATGAATGATACCAAGTTTTAATGGGCTGTAAGAAGTCGTTGAACTGTTATTGGGAAGTACCATTAGCTGTTATTATCACAAAAACGATACTTCAGTTTAGTGCATCGAAATAAAATTGCTAGACTAACCAAAAACCACAAACAACATTTAATGTTATATTAAAAAATATATTAAATAATAATAAATTATTATAAAAAAAATATGTAAGGAATTTCAAGTAAGTTGTTTTCAGCATTTATAATACAAATATTATGAATTAAAAAGCACAAATAACGGTTTTAAGTAGTCACTGATGCATATATAAACAAGCCTCAATTGAGGCCTAATTTAACATTTTACTGTGTCACAGTAAGTTCGTCATGTGATCCAGTCGTCATGATTATGCATGTGAAGAATGGCACAACTACTTGCCCTAAGAATCTGTGAAATGTTAATACAAATAATCCGGTTACAAAGTTGCAAGTATCAATAATCCAATTTTTGCCAACCCTATTAAAAATATCATGGCAAAATAAACGCATAACAAATGCTAATCCACTTAAGGGAAATATTCAGGGGGGTTACATTCTAATTGACCTATAATCGCTTATCAGAAAACTTCGCAAAACAGAAAATAGAAGTTTTTGATATCCGGTAATTTTTTCCTGTGTAGTCTTGTGTTCTGGACTGTTACTATAATTTCATTTTGTTTGTTATAATGCAAAACATTTAATGGAATATAAATTAATCTTCTTTTCTTTTTTATTCCCTAATAAGCTGTGGCTTTTTTCATTTTGTTTAGACGCGCTCAAGTTGTACTCCAAATACGCTCATATCGTTTCTAGTCGTAACCTATATCAATGCAATAAATTTCTCGTATATGAAGTGGGTGGAAGGTTATTAAGCACATTTAATACGTTTCTTGGTAAAGATAAAATAGGTACAAGAAAATAATTATATATAAATGCTATGTCATGCTCTCATAAATACAAAAATCTATTCTATATTTGTATATTAAACCGAGTTTGTCTATATTGTCTATGTTTTACGTGCTCGAATCAGGAATGATGAGATCCGTAGGTAACTAAAGTTACCGACGTTGCTTGAAGGAAGCTGAAGTGGCAGTGTGCGGTACACATAGTTAGGAGAACCACTGGCCGTTGGGGCGGTAAGGCTCTCGAATGTCGACCACGCACCGGACGACGCTCAGTGGGTAGACCCTCAACGAGATGGACCATCGATCTGGTGAAGGTCGCGGGTAGCCACTGGCTGAGGGTAGCGTAGGACCGATCGTCGTGGAGATACTGGGCGAGGCCTATACTCAGCCGTGGGCGTTGTCGGGCTGAGATGATGATGATGATGATGATGGTTTCTATACAGATATTTCATGTTTGAAGCTGAAAAAAAAGCAGCTGGGCTATCTGCTCTGAATGTCATTAATGGCATCCAAGGAACTATATCTGCATCACCAGCTGGCGTCACCGCCGCGTTGTCAGTCAATTCTTTTTGCCAGGAGATATATCTTGGAAGATCCATTTGTCAGGATGGATATCTAAGGTTTTAACCAATAACATAACTAACAATTGCGTAAAATACCATTAAAATCTGATGGTGGATTTCGTTTTACAGACGCACAGATAGATAGGAATTGGAAAAAAATATGTGTAAAATCGATTCGGTTAAGTTCTGATATTAATAAAAATATCTTGTGAACCAAAATGTGGTATACATACTTACTTATTGTAAATTTAATTAACAATATTTAAGCTTTGATGAAACATTAAAAAATACTGCTCCCTGCACATAACCGCGACATGATAATTCAACTTCGTACTCCATCCACATCGTTTTCATTTCCGAATTCAACATTTCACAGCAAAAAAGTTAGGCTACAAATCATTTTAAGCTAACTTCAGAAGTAGGTCGGTCGCTTGTAATTCTTTCTAGTATTCAAACATACTTTAAGTCCAGTCCGTTTTGGACGTGGGCCATAGAGTCGGAAAATTATTATATGATTCTATAAACGTAGAAGACAAGGACCTTTGCGGCTGGTTAGGACGCCGTAATGGCATGGCCAGGTCACTTTTCACTTCTGTATCACTTGTGTACAGAACCGTATTTTATTATCGTTGCTCCTTGTGATGCTTAAATAATTGTTCTTTTTTAGATTGAGGAAACATTAATTTTAAAATGTACAAGTTTTAAATGTACCACTGTAATAGGTATCCAGCGACATGTTATTATGAAAAACAATATGTGTCCGGTATTTTAGAAACTATTAATTTCTAAAATGAAGATTTCTCTAAAATTGGACAAACAAACAAACAAACAACAAACAAAGGCTTGTCTATCTTTATCTTGTTATCAGTTCCATGTTCTTAGGCGCTTGTTATTTGTGAGATAAATCAATGATTTTATATTGACGCAATAATTCACATTAATTGCTAACTATTCCAAATGACCGCCAGGAAGACCTCAGATGTAACCTATATGAGTTAGTTCGATACTGCAGTGAAAGGTCTTGTCCTAATACGTATCTGTCGAGCTATCGTGAGAAACTAACGCAAACCTCAGTTTTTAGGCTAATCTGGAGTTTTTTTTAATATATACTGTATGTGCGGACGAGTCCATATCTCATTCTTTTAGACATCTCTACAGTTCTTAGGAGATAAAATTAAAAACTTATATTTACTATCACTATAACTAGTAGAAAAATCATTGTCAAATTGCTGTAGATTATATTATAATTAAAATTGATATTTACATTGACAAACTGGTAGAAAAATCATTTTCAAATTTCTGTAAATTATAATATTTATGTTATAATATTATAATTTAAATTGAAATTATTATCGAGAAACTGGTATATACACATAAGTTTTGTGTCACTTTTGGCCTCTGTATCGATACCGAATCTCTTTTCCAAACTTGAGGTGAAAATGATAATTGTACACAGATAATCCCGTTATTATTTATAACAATATAAACATAGGTTTATCTATTATACTTATAACATACTACAGATATACTACAATTACATACCTGGGATATATAACATCTGACGATTCGTCCCACGCATGCCAATAATCAGGACAACATTTATATGAATAGGTATTCTTGGAAAAATCGAATAAAATACACACGTATGACATTGTTCATAAATAGTTGTGCCAATTCTTGTATAAAACAATGTTCATGTAAACAGATTGTTTGCCAGTGACATTTACCAATGTCGAGTTTCAACTTTGCGGGTTTGTAAATCGCATTTAAATTCCTATTTTGAATAGTCCTCAGCTCTTTCAGAGATTGTTGACGACAGATAAACCCGTCTCGATGACCTGAGAAAAAAATAATAAAATAACATATATCTAAGCACTTACCTCTTTTGTGCTGTCCGTTGTACTGAAAAATAATAAGAAAAAAAAGGTCTGACAGTCGATTAATGTCAAGGCTGGTAGGAAAAATTTTTACCAAAAAAGATTGTTAAATAAAATATATCCGAAGCAAACAGCTTCACCCAATAGATTTTGTCGTCTTTTCTTTCCACAAATCCGGAACTCCAGCGTCCGCTACAGAGATCATAGATATTTGTGGTTTAGAATGGCAATAAATATATTATGATTAGATTGACTTTAAGCATGGCTTTATATCAATGTATATGTAATAACCCCATTATTTCGCAATTAAATCAACGATAAGATTTCAACAATACAAAATCCTACAAAAACTAGAATTCCGTTGAAAGGACGTCAATATTATATTGAAACCTGCGGAATATTCCATTCAAGTTCACTTTAAAGGAAAGTTATTATTTAAATAAGCTCAATTTATTCCCCAGCGAAAGTAGTAAGTTATTTTGACGTTAAAGTAAGCATAAACAGTATTTAATTTTAATGCAAAGTTAAATAATGGAAATATATTGAAGCCTGAAATGGGAAAGTTATTTTAAAGATGAAACAAATATTTGAATATGACCCTGTAAACTATTTGAATCTCGGGTTGAATCGGGATAAACATTTGGAGCCCGTGACAGGAATCGAATCTGCAATCTTCGGATACAGCTTTATTATTGTATGCCTCGCCGACGATGTCCTTTCATGTTTAGTACCAACTATACCCAACTAGATGTCACAAAACAATAACATTCTCAAAGTATTTCTTTACTTTCTAGTCGCTTTCTGCTTCCTGTTCTTATAATCTTGGAACTGAAAGCTTACAAAGCACAAATGTTACTGCATTAACAATACATTCGAACACAAAAGCGCACGATAAACGACATGTTTCATTGCGATCGAGTAGCGATAATCGAATGTTGGAGCTACTATGGTAATCGATTTTTACCTGATTAGTCGTTTCCAATCGCATCTTTTCAATACTGCAGTTACAGAGTGTGGGCGTAGTTGCAGCTTTTATAAGTTGGTATTTTAATTTGAAAACTTTCGTAAAGCCAAGAAAATGCAATGCAAAATCGTATATAAGGTAAGTTTTATAGATAATCTTGCTTTGGTTTTGCAATGAAAGATTCGCGTTGAAGCTCGCATCAATTAATCTTATCAATTTTAGGGTTCAAAAACCACAAAGTGTGGGAGCACGATGACCATACTAAACGCAGACATGAGAATAACGTCATAACACGATATTTTGCACGTCAAACGTAACAGATATGGTTGCTCATGGTTTCTAGACTGGCAAATGGATCTTCCACCAGGATAATTAATAGCTCTGACTGCTGTTGTGTTCTAATTATATGGAATTCGACTGAAATATCGTGATGTCATCTATTTTCAACGAGCAGTAGAAAGTCTTGATAGAAACAATATATTTAAAATTGGTTGCATATTAAAGTGAAACCTTTTTAGTACCGTTGTGATTTAAAATTAGATGAAACGAAAAAGAGACATTAATAGAGACAAACGAATGCATCAATCAGACTAGGAATTACTCTCCGGGAATCTCCTCTTGGTGGGGTGCAGCCTCCCGACTCTTAACCATTTTGCGGTTGAAGTATATATGCATGCGTGCGCCTGTATAGTGCTGAATCGATTTAAGAGAGAAGGAATCGTATAGGTAGTATAAAATATATACTGCACTGTATAATACTAACTCTAGTCCGAGCGTGCTTGGCTTAATACCGAGCGTTATTAAGTATGTTAGTATGTATGTGTGCGCCTTTTTTTAAGCTTGGACTGAAGGTGTCATAGCCTGCGTAATTAACTATTCACGTGTATCATTAATGTGATTTTTTTGTATTATTTTAATGATACAAGGCGTGTTATAAAAATAAATTCTATTATTATCCGACTTCTGGTACTCTCCTTTAACTCGAAATGTAGTTTTCTGGAAGTTTCGCTCATACCGTGTGCAAACTGTACATAAACCTTTTATATATATATATATATCTATTTGAAAAACTAATAAGAGGAATACAGAAAGGTTTGTACAAAATTGAAATCAATAGATACAATATGTTTGTACGTGACAGAAAATATTCAATCCCTTGTAATTGTACTCTTGAAGACTTGTTATACAATTGAACTGATACAGTTTTTAGTTTATCGCTGTAGGTGCGAACGTTCTTTAAAACTCGGGGCGATTCTGTTGGAAATTTGTCTACACTTGAATGGAAACGGCTGATAAATGACTTAAGAAGCAAGATTCACTGTATGTCGTAATGGTGTAGATCTTAGTTAGAAATCCGACTGGTTAGGGTAGGGTAAATGCCCCAGTTTCCGTTCTATTGTTGAAATTTTGTGTTTATGTTAACGGGATCATTTTCATTGGTTATATACTGAATTTCGGGTAACTGTGCCATTGTCTTATCATCCAATATTAACAATAAGATTTCTTGCAATGTGCAACCTGTCGATCTATATATATATATATGGATGTAAGATGGTTGCCTATTCCTAGCAACAACAGGGGAGTCAGTAAATCGTTACCGACTAACTAAGAGGCGGTAAAAGAACTTGTTCTTAACTGATTGTCTAATGTTGCGATTAAAATTAAAATATAATTTTATACTAATGTCACCGCGGAATTTATACATTTTATTATATAACGGGTATTCATGATACTTTTAATTTATTGCCAATATTTCGACCTAGTGGCATGGATCGTGGTCACGGCGAAAACACGTGATTTCGTGCCACATGCTTATCGTGAGTACCAGTTAGGTAATAAAATATTAAGAAACATTTTGCAGTAGATTTTTAGACCGAGGGTATTGTAAAGACCACGTCGGTAGGCAACCATCGCGGCACAACTACACTTCGAGATGTTCCGTACGGTCGGCCCGAAAATCAGTGCAGTAATGTTAAGCTCGCGCTAATAGCTACGGCTTTCTGTACTTTGCTCATATTCATATTCTTAGTTATTTTATTTTTATTTCTGGCATATTGATATTATTAATATTGATAACTAGCTGATACACGCAACTTCGTCTGCATTGCTTATTATATTAACAATGTATTTTATGTGTATTAGAAAAACACAAAAAACAAAATATCACTGAAAATATGCTACTTATAAGAATCGTTGTTTCTTGAAACTTTAATGACATTTTATGAGATTAGATAAGATTTATTTGTATAGATATTACTAGAGTAACATGTGATTAAAGATTTTTTCTTTCTTGCAACAGTAGCGCCACCACCAAGCCAAACTTTAAGCGAGAAACTGGTATGGTCACAGGCTGTCACAAACTGCAATTAAACTGTCTTATAACATTTCACGACAACACGCCATGTGCTCATTCTCTGGACCAACGTGTATAAGTCACTAAGCTCATAATTTCTTGATATAATAGGTATATAAACAATTCAGGCGTAAATCATGAATTTATTATATATGCTAATTCAACTTCGCCATATTAAGGGAACTTCAGGTTTTCGTAATTATATATATGCCACAGATGGACAGCCAGATTGGCGGCACGGTCTTACATCTTCTCGGGGGATATTTGCTAATATGAACAGAGTTTTGTATCTACAAGAATTTTGGTTAACGATAATAATTAATAAAATGTGTAGGAGAGACATTAGTCTCCAGCACGGTTGAATCAACCGAGGTCTGTCGTGGTCTTCGTCCGTTAGCTGGGCTCCGTTGTGGAGCGATTTACGGACTTCTGAGCCATAGCGACGGTATTGTCGTCACTTGGGTCAAAGGAAATAATATGTATTAGAAGCTGGCTTTTTAAAAACTCTTTTCGAAAGTCAAGCTACGCCATCGCTTCAACAAACCCTTAACAAACTTAAATCAGAATCAACTTAGGGTACTAAGTGGTCCCGGTAGAACAAGCAGCAAGAACTTTCAAGGGTTTCTTCACACTCACAGTTACGAAGCACTTGTGGCTATTTCAACACATGTTCAAGTAGTCTTATCCTGAAAGTAATCATCTATCTTGTAATAAACTTTTTTCATAAGAATGGCATGCATAAATATGGTAATAAGTACGGCAATTCCGTGAATTTACACATCTACCCATAAATGAGCCATCCGTTTTGCTAAGTCTGAAATATATTGCAACTAGTTTAGCCCTCTTCCTAGTAATAATCGTCAAAATCACTCTTCTTAAAAAAGTATCAGAAATTCAACACTACAATACTACATTGTATCCAAAATTTATCGTAACACAACAGTTATTTTAATGATTTCTTTGAAGATAGATGTAAGCGCATCCCTAAGACTAAGGTAGTAAGTAATAGACGTTACTTTGGTTAACCATGTAATCAGTGGAACTATGTCAGGTGTCGCGTTCCATTTACCAACCATATTCATGAGTGTCTCCGATTTGAGTATTTTTTCATAATTCCACTAATTTTTATCGTAACACTCGATTAGGAATGTTATAGATGAATTTCGGATACGGATATATGAATAATATTTTACCGATTTCGGTTACGGTTATGGATATGAAATTATTTCGGATTATTCGAATGTTTTGGATAATTTTAATTACGGATATCAGATGATTTAAGACTTGCAAAAAATATATAATGTACTTACAGAGTTTGACTTTGTCTCTAGGTTTTATGTGGTATTATAATCACAGACGAAATAAATGAAATAATAAAAACTGTCTAAAATGAGAACGACGCGACTAATGTATCGGCTCGATCAGCGTAAACAAGTCATAACGTGCTTTATTCAGACTGTCTATATCCGAAGTTATCCGAAACTTTTTTATATGATTCGGTAACGGTTTCGTTATATTTTTATTTGCAACAGTTTCGGTTACGGTTACAGAGCTCCATAACATCACTGCACTCGATATAACTTGTAAAACTTGTAATAACACAGCAGTAAAAATATATTTCATATACTCGTACCTAAAGTGTTTTTCACTTTCAACTAATAAAACAAACATTCACAGATTAAAAAGCAAATAAAACTAAATGAATGATTTAAAACTAAATAAAAAAAAATTTCTTTATAGTAAAATTATGATCGTAATGTGTCATTTAGCAGGACGGTACGGCTAGCACAGCTCGGGGTGGCATGCGTTATATCGAAAATCCACAGTATGGGCCTCCAGGTAGCGTCCCACAAGACCAAGGCGATATGGTTCTACGGCCCCCGGCCGTTAGTCGAGCCAGCTGAAACCTCAGTGCGCGTCGGCGAAGCGGACATTCAGATAGGCAGGTACATGAAGTACCTCGGCCTAACACTGGACAGCCGCTGGAGCTTCGATGAGCACATTAACCGTCTCGTCCCCCGGATTCATAAGGT
>DWPT01006831.1:0-11193 GCA_018251895.1 Agathymus mariae mariae
GATCATTAACTTTAGTACCAATATTGTTGCATAGATGGCATTACACTCCAATGAAGAACAATATGTACATATTGGTGTTGTGTTTAATTAGTTAATTTTGGTTTTAAATAGGAGAAAAAGAAACTTTTAGAAAATATTTAGTAGGATATAAATACACAAAATATGTGTAAATATAAATATATTAACTGTATTATATAATATAAGTAGTAATTGACTTTAAAATTATTTTAAAATTACTTTATTAAGACTCATTGACGATTTTTGTTTATTTAAAATATAAGAGACATAATGTTTTTGGTTCTGAAATATAAACTATTTAAAATTTCAACAATAGCTACCGTTACAATCATTAAGATTGTCGAACATGACATGTTTGCGAAACTCACAGACAAGAAGCAATACCTGAACCGAACTCATGTGGGTCAATATAATTATTTTGTATGAAATGAGCTCACATCCGGCAAACGTCGTCGATACTCCAGCGTCGACGTCATTACTCTGTTTATGGTGAATATCAAATAGTTTTGTGGTTTTAGGATCGTTCGGTGTGGGAACACGACACATCATCAACGTTCTAATTATATGGATACGTACGTACAATGTATGGGTGTGTGTGTATTGTGTAGCCGGTAAAAACGCATACTTTGTCACAGTATTAAAAGTTATTCACAGTTATTACTAGGTACAGCGTTAGTTGTGCATAAGTATGTATATATATATATATATATACATATTTGTATTCCCACACTAAGACCTTCTGCGCTATAGATAGCTACCCGTTCGGATGAGCACACCCGCGGTATTAAGGCTTTCACCTACATTACGTTTCGTTTGTTCTCTTAGTTCATTTTATATAAAAATAAAATCATTTATTCTATTAGAATATTCGGTATTGTACAATATTAAAATACACTATCATTTGATTAAAAATTATTTTGATACTTATAACAAATTAAATCTATACTTAACAGACCGTACCAAGCAAGATTAAAGATATAAAATTGTTTGATCATTTCACCGGAACACTAGAAAACTACTTCAGTTCACCCATCATCATACTTTTGTGTTTACGCTGTGGCAAGATAATAAAAGAATAGGAAATTAAAAACTAACTGTGTTTCAGTTCTACCATTTATAAGATAAAGTGCTAGAGCAACCTGTATTATGTTGGACCAGTGAAGTACCAATGAGGCGTTTTAGTTCGTTGTAATATCTCTGTTACCCAGTTCAAACATGCCTAATTATATGTAAAGATGATTAAACTTATCCATTGATCAGATTGGCAGTGACCATTTTTCGGGGAGAATGTATATTTCTTAATTACTACATATCAATTAAATTTAAATTTGTGTCTATGTTGCTAAAGCTGCAAGAACGACGTGTGTGTAACGGCCCTACAGTCGGCCGCGACGCGTTGAGCTGTTTAGAGGTTGCGCGTGCTGGCGCATAACTACACACACGACGCTAACACCCACTGGGAGTGATATTTTTAGGTATATTTTGAAACACTTCGGTAAAAACGACTTAAAAAAATCTGTGCGTTTAACAGTTTTAGGCAATATTCAACTTCACAAGGCCTCCATGAAGAAAGTGTAAGGGATATTTCTTTTTCCGTTTGACAAGCGACGTTTCCAATACGGCAGTAATACAATTGTGACGTTTATAAGGACTGAAATGGACTGAAATCGGTTGGACTAAGTTTGTTACTGTACATTAAAAATGTTCAGGAGTGCAGTCTGTTTCCTGCGAAAATTTAAACACGTATAATAAGTATCTGACTTCACGACAAAGATATAGGTAACTGTGGTAATAGCATTGAACGATCAAATAGCTTCCATTGTAAAAGTGGTATAAAATTGTGTCGTAAACTTGTTCATGAAAAAAAAAAACTCTAAAATCAATCCCATGAAAGTCTTTCAGCGCCATTGGGAGGTGGGGTAGTTACTTGTTTTTGCCTTATATAGTTATATTACGGGTATGTCGCTTATGCAATTATGACACTTAGACTAATCGTTTGATTGCTCCGAATTGACAGCTCTACTAACACGCGTTGGAGCACCGAGCATGGCATAAAAAAGTATATGCTCCCACATTTATTTATTAAATCTTTACTGCGCCTGGCCTAAGTAAAGGCGGACTTATTGCTAGAAGCATTCTGTCACAGTCAACTTACGGGTAGTGGGAAATCAATGTGGGTGGTTTTATAAAAAAATATGAGAGAGACCTAACAGACTGTAGTTTTGGGTGCAACGTCGTTGTACCGAAGAAAAAATTTCACTTTTCGCTCATTTAAGTGTTACTTTTATCTGGTATCGAATACACAATAATTTAAACATGGCTGTTGACCCGGGTTCACGATTTAGGAACTTTATCGAGATCGCTGTGCTGTGGTTACATTGGACATTTATTATCTATGCCCGCCTCTTGTTCTTTAAACGAAAGTAATGTCGCTGATTCGTGATCACCAAAAGTTATTTTACGGTTATTATGAGAAGCAAAGGTATTAAATACTTACCTTCGGGCTCTACTTTCATCCAGTTCCGGGTTTAAGCAAAGATTCTCCCACTACAAAACCCCGCTTTCCACCATAATCCTTCAACGTACAACAAAAGTAAATAAGGCCCAGCAAGAGTAAATTAATTATACCCCCACAACTCTTTCCAAAGACATCGGAGCTTTTAGCGGAGTGTTTTATCGCGTTACAGAAACTTAATTAAGCTCCGCAAAGCCCCGGGAACTTGGCGATTGTTCAGCAATAGCTTAATCGCAAGAATAACCTAAAAGTCCCAACTTAGATTGAATTAGAGGTCGCGGCAGGCTCCTGTGTTTACGTTCCAGCTTGCACTGCCTATTGTTCGTATATTGCGGAATATTCGTTAGCAAGTATAGATATCCAGATTTTTTCGAAAATGTTCCAGTATATACCAATATACTATTTAATCTTTTCAAATTTTGATTAAAGACTTATTAAAATATTGTTGGTAAACTTTTGTTAAAAAGAGTGATAATCACGACATTTACTATAGGAAATATATGAAACTTTTTGTATCTATTTAGTTTTAAAAAGTAAAACTAGTGGCATGTTCATGTACTAAAATTAAAGTTTAAGTTATTATATATAAGTTTGTTAAAATATTGTGAAAATATAAATATCTATCATCTATTTGCTGAAGCGATATTGTAGTTTGATTTTTAAAACGTGTTTGTGAAAACTGTATATATTTTATTCACGATTTGTTGTTGCAATACCTCCAAAGCGTGGTTAGCATCGTTTGAGGAGTCATTGAGATAAAAAAATGCCAAAAGCATATCACCCACCAAACTAGGTGACTATGGAGAACCTGAGGAGCGGTCATCCTCTAATTTAAAATTTATATGTAACGAATATGTAAAAATTGTGGAATACTCTATAGTGTAATTCAATTTGGCCACTTTTTGATGTGACGACTAGCACTCTTATTTATTACTACGTTAGTAAAAATAATAAATATAGGATTATGATTTAATCTTATAGCACGGTCAAAAGCTGCATACAAACAAGAGCGTGTATAAAATATGCATTGCATGACCCGACTCCCAATGTCTCGTGTACCGTATGCATGTTTATGCATGGTTTTAATAAGTTTAGAGAATGTTGCTCTTAGTAATATGAACACACAGGAACTCTATCATGTTAAGCAGATCAAGTCCAGATGATCATAGTTATTTACTGATAACCTCCAGCGCTGACCTGATTATAGAAGTAATTAATTCGTACTATATTGATACGAGTCTCCTTTAAAAACCAGTGAATACAATGATCCATCCCCTCAGACGTTAACAAAAGCCGACACCGTCTAGACGTTGCGTCACTGCGGCAGGGCTTTGCTTGAGACAAAATAGCATTCCAATAAAACTAATAATCGTACTGCAGGGGAATGTTCTTGAAGATCAGGGAAGGTGTCGCTCGGCTTCGCATTAATAACCTGCCGTATAGTTTTCATTGGTCAAACGTATGAGACAGTTCAGTTGTATTTGTACTGTTCTTATCTTCTTATTTTCGCGCTGTTCTTATCTTTCAGTAGATGTTAGCAAGTAAACGGGTTATCCGACGGTGATTGATCACTGCTCTGTCCCGTTGCCGGTTGAGCAAAAGCGGGCTGCAGGGTACATATTTATTACTGGATCAATGTCACTCCAATAGAAATTTAAATTTTACCGATATTTCGACCCGATTAGTTCTTATGATCAATAGTAGCTGTTTCAGTTAACTCATTGCAGAAACATCTAAAAATATTTCACAGTTATTTCTAGAAGGCGGATCGAGTAATATTGGTTGAGACTCAAACTACAAGAGTGAACATTATATTAGAAGTTATTCAGACAAAATTGGTCAAAGCATCACCGAAGAGAAGGCACTAAGTTACGACAACTTTGGGAACTAATTTTGACTAACTTATCCACGCAAGCTTACGGCAGAAGTAGTTTTAAGTTTCTCGTACCGATGATCTTGCAGGTATTACGACAGAAGTGGTAAAGTACTTAATATTATGTTTAGGGTCTACAAGTTTAATGAATACATGTGTACAACATCAAATTAAGGTAGTGGGGCAGGGGCTGCATCCATCCTCAAGCCTAGACCAACTTCCCTACCTCCCTTGTCTCTCAATATTAAAGCCAAGACTGTTATCTTCCTTCTTTTGATGGTATTTTTGGCTTTTTACCGCTCATCATTACAACCTATAATAGCCTTTTTCCTATAATTCCATAGCTGGGCTAGAGTCTATTCTGACAACGAGAGGAGTTAGGGGTCACATACCTTTGAGAACATTATGATAAACAGTCAGGTTTGCGGGTTTCTTCAAGATGTTTCTTTCACCGAAGCAAGTGATAATTTAAAACATGCAAATAATTTGAAAAATTGTGCAGGATCTGATCACGAGTCCCGTGGGAGTTCGATGTTCAAAGAACTAGGCCAGCAGATTAGTCGTAATTTGTATATGACGGTAAGGTTATAGACACCATTTTAAGGAGATCGGTTAGTTCCCACACATTTCTTTGTGATTAAATATATTCTGAACTTCGCTATCACCTACCACTGTTTGTTCAGCCCTTTAGCTATTAAATGAGTTTTAGAGTACAAATATTTTTATATAGTTTCTTGTATAAATTGTATAAGCTTTGTTACGTTCAATATGTTACCCATACCCCTTTGCTTGTCATACACCAATAACAATATGTAAATTTTATTCAAATTTCTTTATATTGATTTTTTCAGTTACAATGGTCACTTCGCTTATATTAATACGTAGATATTATGTCAATACTAAGTTCATACAAAGAGACTTTTTTCTTATCATACTAAGTGGAATCCAAATAAAATATATGTATATAAAATATATTTGAAAGGAAAAACTGAATTAGTTTACGAGTATTATGACCCAACAACGGAGTGTCAGGTGCTCCACCCACACTGGAATTCGCACTGACTTCCTAAGGTCAAACATTCTGCTGTTTGCCTGCTCCCGCCCGGTGGAGAGGACTTTTTTTTGACGTGACGTGACTTTTTTTAACATCTTTCGTTTGCAATGTTTGAAAGCCAGTTAAACGATGAGCTTCATATTAACTTTTTGGCCTGCAACGCGTCATAGATATGAGTACTTTTGGTGTCACATAAATACGTTCGCGTTAGTTTGCTACTGACATAAAAAGTCATCAACTTGTACGTATCTTTCAGTCGTTCTAACCTTGTGTCACTAATCACCAACCATTATTTATCTTGTATGCCCACGTTCTTTATTCTCTTATTAGACCGTCGTATCGCACCATGTTTTATTCACTGTGACAGATAGAAAGGCTGAGGTACGAACGAAAGCTAAAATAACAAGGGATGTGTAATCTCGCCCAGATACTACCAGACTACAACGCCCTGCGTCACGAAGGTTAGGTCACACTCATTTGTCACGTTCAGAATACATTTATCACAACATTAAACTGTCATATAAACGTCTGCCCTGATTGGGGAAACATGTAACTGGGTCAAGGGATAATCAACAAGTTATGAGAGAAATATTGTTAATTATTATGTTGTGAAAATTTGTTCTTTCTTTCGTTATGATATTTCTTTTTTTTATGTAACTAGCCGCCAAACAAACGCACTAGCTACCTGATTGCAAGTGGTCATAGTCGATCATGTATATCAGTATCACCAAAGGTATATCATTACCGACGCGTTGCCGACCGAAAATGAAACAAAAAGAAATAAGCGTTATTATTGACTCGCATTTCAGGCTGGCCGTCTTAATTTCAGGCGTGGCTCTGTTAAATCTGGCTACTAAAATTGTAAAGAGAAATCGAATACTTTTTCCTTATATGCTTTAAAAGGCGCCATACTTTTTATGTACATTTCAAGTCCCACATAACTGATATCATTTTTGGTTTCGTGAGGATATCTGTCATGAATACTTTTCTGTCGTCGGGGGGCGACAGAGGATTATACCGGATTTTTACAGGCTAAACATTCATGGTGTTTTTTATTTGGTGAAGTGTCAGGGCTACGGAGGCGCTTTTGCATTCTTCCGCGGCCTTGACAACTTGGGTCCCTGCAAAAGGACCCCGAGCTATTAATAGGATGGAGTTGTAGTTTTTACATCCTAACTGCTTTTGAGGGACGCATGAAACTATTGCGCGCGACTCCCCCTGCTGCGGCGCGGGAGATCAGTTGTAATTTCTAATACAAGCCCACGGAAGGTTGTTGCAACAGCTAGCAATGACTAAAGACACCGTCAATATCACCCCACCCAGAGTCGTTACGTTACTGTATTGAAATACAGACCTTTTCGCTACTTAGTAGGATGTCGTTAGTAGGATGTGACTACTTGGAGTTCGTCGCGGCCGATATGACAGGTATTCGGCTACCAAAAAAGAATAAAGGGTGACATCAATCTCTGGTAGAAAAAAACATTACGAAGTAAACTGTCCCCATTAGGGGAACTTACGGACTAATGTCGGGCAATTTGTCACGCGCTTTAATTCTGTTACCTTGGATTAAATGACGTAAAAATATGTAACATTTTGACGTAAAAATGTATGGCGCTTTCGCATCATAATCGCGGGGGCGGCGGCGGCGGGATACCTGCGATAATAGTGTTTTTATACTTAGATTAACAAGTGATTAATAGTCTATATGAAAATGGTTTTGTCACGTATATGCTACTGGTAGATATCGTCATATATATGGTAGGACTTATTATAATTCTTACTTTGTCCATACGTTAGTGGAAACTATTTTTTAAATAAAGGCTAAAATAATATTTCTTCAAATTTAAGTCACTCTGTGGCGGCATTCCACATAAACCATTAGCCGAATTTTGATGAAAATGAGTTTGATAATAATCTAAAATGATTATGAGCTTATATCTGATATTTAATTTAACCGGAAAATTTACGTGTTCCGCAGAATGTAAGCCAAATGTTAAGCGGGATATATAATAAAAGTAAAAACGCGACACTCGAGCCCCACAATGATATATACACACAGTGATATACCTACGTAATTGACGTATACAATTTGATCAATTATATGTAGTGCAGTACTGCTAACAACGTATTGTTCGGTACAGCCACTCATATATAATCATAATACACGGTAGTTCGCAATTTAATCTGATACACAACAGCTGATATTGCAATGACAACATATGGTTATCACGTTGATAAACTTGACAATCACCAGAATCATAAAATAGCCCATTAAAAGTTTAGGAAGTTTGTTTCTTGGTTGTTCATTTTATTCGTACTATTATTAGAAGAGCTTTAAATTATTATTAAATAAATATAAATTATAATTATTATAGATCTCCAAACAAGCACGGACTAAGCGTCACTTTAGTGAAATCAATTGTTGTAACAATTAACAATCCGCGAGCACAATGTATAACGGTATAACTAAAGATATACCTTCCTCCCACAAAGGAAACATGCTTTTATAATAAGCTGAAGTACATTGTCGCGTTTTGTGCGGTTGTGCGGTTGTGCGGTTATATAAACCACAATACCCTTATAGCGGACAATTAATTTATTTAAACAAATCGGTCTTGAGTTAGACGCCGGCACTGGCCTACAACGTAGTAGCGTACTCCCCTGGTTTATACGAGGGTGGTGAGGTTGATGGCCACTGCTGCCAGCTGTATACTAATAATCCTTTTTACTTATTACTCTTTATACTACATTCGATTCTTGAGAATCGGAACTCGTAAACCCGAATATTGGTTTCTGGAATTAACGAGAACCACAGTTAATTTCAACACTTAAACCGCACCTCCGCCGCTAGTGGAACACCATGGAGAGAAGCCCTAAGCAGTTGGAGTTAGTGTCTACTATCGGAACGGAGTTACAAGATTAAAGCGAAGAGGAGAAAATAAATGGACGCATGATACTAGCAGGTAGAGGTAGAAAGGAGACTAGCACTACGCAAATCCAAATATTATAAATTTAATAAACTAATTTGTACGCAAAGGGAAAAGAAAATACTAGCACTTGTTTAAGAAGAATAAGATTTAAAGTTAAGGACAATGAGGTGGCAACGTGGTGAAGTAAGCCCCAAGCTAAAGGTCGTACAAGGACGAACCTCGTACAGTGCAATGCATCGCTATAATGTTATCAAAATAAAAACAAAGCGTGTGAACACATATACTTATTACATTTTTACAATTCAATTAAACTCAAGAAACCTCGTTTCCTACTTAATAAAAAACCCTTGTTAAGAACTTCCTCTATATGGGGTTGAAGTACAATATAATATTGTATATATTTTGTTATTCACATTACGTCTATATAGGTAATTGTATGAGTACTTCAGTCGAATACGTCGACTAGACCACCTAGATTGATGCTTAAAGAGCTTAAGATACTTATATTGACAAAATGAAGACGAGTGCTCACAAGAAAACCATCAATCAGCAGAGTTGCAGATATGAATTGTACGTGAGTCATAATATGAATTGCCGCGGAATAGACCATTTTTCGATTTAGAATCATAATCATATTGGTGTAAAGTTTCCTTCTTAACCCTCCTGATTTCTGTTGCGGCAAGCGTCCGCGCAGAACGACCGATGAAAAAAACATTCATAAAATACAGGTAAACAACTATCGCGTGCAAAAGTGTTAATTTGCAGCGTACGCGGTTTAATATATTTATATGTTTTATAGTTTATGATTTAAATAACCTTGTGATGTGATTGTTTGTTCAATTATTAGGTTTATTTTTATAAGTAGATTCAGTTTATTTGTTTATTGTTACAGAAAACAAGAAATAGTATATTGATAATAATAATATTTACATGCAAGGTTACATACAACATATCAACTTACATGTTTAAGAAACCTTCACGTGTATAACCTCGAAATTGAACCCTCCAGGTTATGATCACTCTACAGGAGTTGCTCGTGTCTAAAGTCTACGTGTCTACAGATATATACCATCAAACATTGTGGTCGTGGATTGCTTTATAATATATTAACACAAGAAAATTATCAATCAGCAGAGTTGCAGATATGAATTGTACGTGAGTCATAATATGAATTGCCGCGGAATAGACCATTTTTCGATTTAGAATCATAATCATATTGGTGTAAAGTTTCCTTCTTAACCCTCCTGATTTCTGTTGCGGCAAGCGTCCGCGCAGAACGACCGATGAAAAAAACATTCATAAAATACAGGTAAACAACTATCGCGTGCAAAAGTGTTAATTTGCAGCGTACGCGGTTTAATATATTTATATGTTTTATAGTTTATGATTTAAATAACCTTGTGATGTGATTGTTTGTTCAATTATTAGGTTTATTTTTATAAGTAGATTCAGTTTATTTGTTTATTGTTACAGAAAACAAGAAATAGTATATTGATAATAATAATATTTACATGCAAGGTTACATACAACATATCAACTTACATGTTTAAGAAACCTTCACGTGTATAACCTCGAAATTGAACCCTCCAGGTTATGATCACTCTACAGGAGTTGCTCGTGTCTAAAGTCTACGTGTCTACAGATAAATACCATCAAACATTGTGGTCGTGGATTGCTTTATAATATATTAACATTACTTAATAAATTTTCTGATTGTATATAGGTTATACTGAGGTTAGTTAAATATAATCTGTTCAAGATTTAATAGCGGTATAATAGTTGTTGTTGTCTGTATAATTGTGCAGCTATCGTGAACAGGGCACTTGCTGGTATGCAGCAATTTGTAGTTGAAATACAACGGCGTTAACGTTGAAATCTCTTCTGTCTAAATATCAGTAGCGGCAGACAATAGGGATTTCTCGCTTGTGTTGTCGTGGAAATACACGAACAGATATTGCAGACGCGGCCGTAGCGTAGTACTTTTTAACCGATCTCAAAAAAGAGGAAGTTGTCTGTTCGTGTGTATATATGTAAAGCCATAAATATTAGCTTCGTTCTTTATGAATCGATTTTAAATTTTCTTCTTTTAGTTCATAGGGGATGGCACGGGGTTTGTCCCCTTTGAATATGGGGATTATCTGATTATGAGTTCTGAAGATACAAATTAGAACTCCTCAAAGTTTCCACAAAGCCGATTATGACAAAATAACCAAAGATCTCAATGCCTTACGTTGGAATGAACAATTAAAAACGTGCACCATTGTTGATGAAATGCTTGTTAAATTTTGTTTATGCCTTACCTTAAGAGATTTGTACTCAACGTTGCTCCTAAATCCAATAGATATCCTGTATGGTTTTCTAAGAACCATATACAGTTTCTCCGTGAGAAATTAAAATATAGGAATAAGTTGCTCAAATTCAATTATAATTCGCTTTTGGCATTTGATCTTGCAAAATGACACTCAGAACAATTCATTACTCATTGCTACAACAATCATATCTCTCACAGTAAGTGTGCTTCACTCTTCTTCCTCTGAGTCTCATCTTTAATAAATCCCTGGCCACCGGTATGTTCCCTTCATTTAGGAAAACGGCACTAGTTGTACCTCTATTTATGAGTGGCAATAGAATAAATGCACAAAACTTCAGGCCTATATCCATCCTCCCAGTATTTACTAAAGTGTTCGAGAAATGACTATATCCCACACTAGCATGGCACTTCAAGAACCTTATCACCAATCATCAACATGGCTTCATGAGAGCGAGATCTACAGCAACCAATCTTGTCTCGTTTATTAACGAT
>DWPT01006832.1:0-11193 GCA_018251895.1 Agathymus mariae mariae
TTGCTGTCCGATAATTGTTATAGATACAATAAGAGTGTAGTGTTGGTCAGTGGTGTATTTATTATACGCGCTCTAACACTACCTATAAATTGTTTTAAAACGCGAATTCCTAACGTGTCGTTCCAAACACATAAAGGCTCATGAACTTATTTCATTAGCGGTCACTCATTTAACATTGAAGAAAGCTATTAATTGCTTAAATTGGTCGTTTGCTTACGATAGACACAAATCATCGAGTTACATAAATACATTTCTAAATAACGCTTAATAAAAATCATACTAACAAAACATCACGTATATTTTCGCTTTGACAAAGTTCTTCGGTTCTACCCGTGAAATCGAATATTGAACTCTGCATTCATTGATTGATCAATATATTGCACAACATTAATACATTGTTCATTGAGTAAGAGAATGTATGATAAAATTGTAATGTCAGGAGATCTGTTTTTGCAGATGGTGCAACAGTGCCATTTTTGCGTATAAACATTTTAGCGATTATTTCTGAAGTATTGAAGTATACAGTATTAGATTGGAGTAGAAAAAACTGCTTAAGTCAAATTATGGATAAGAATTCCATGTTTGATTTCCGACCAAACATTATCAATCATTTATCTATCATATAATACATTATGTTTATGATTTTTCATGGCAGATTTTTACAAAAACAGAGACTATCACAAGAGTTTTAATATCAGAATATAATATAGTTCGCAAACAAAGCAGACTTCTAAAGACATGTGATACAAAAGAGGTATATAGGGTATTTCTATGAAAATAAATATTTAGTTACATTCTTCATGAGAACATCCAAGCATATGTCCTTTAGCAAACGGACAGTCGGACGACGTCGACTCTTCGTTTTCGTGTCAAATTTAGTCTTAGAAGAACTACTCATCTTTAGTATAGATTTCAGTACTGGAGGTTTAGATTTTTTAAACTTTTGTCTTCGTAGAACAGTTCTGTACGAACGGCTTGAAGTGCAGGAATCTGTAGAATTGGGAGATAGGTCGAGATCGCAAGGCTCGGGCGAGCTGATCGGGGTTGGAGCGAACCGAACTCGCATCGATCGAGGTGGAACACTTCAGCCTAGTTTAAACACAGGCAATGCTTGCAACGATTCCCGATGGGAATAACACATGTGGCAAATTCTTTTAGCTTCAGCCCGCATTATTTTGCTCCAACAAATGAAACAGTGAAAACGAAAGTATCTGGTGTTCGTAACGTTGTCTTAATTGAATTTTCTCTCTGTTAACTTGATTAACACGCCGGCTGTCACTTTTTAGCGGCTAATAAATGTGCGTTTCGTTTCTCATTTCACCTGCGACTCATCTCAACGAATTCGTCACCAATCAGCGCAATTATGTTGAGATACCTGCCACATGCCACATCCACTGATAACGATCTATCTCATCATCTTCGTAATTTAAAGTCCTTAAAAAGTGTTATCCACTCACACTCTTTATGATAGGTATTGAAAGACGATGAGTTAACTTTTGATTTAAAACGATTCTTTAGATAATTTAACTTATAATTAAATAGGCTTTTTATAAATTATAAAATCACTTGAATTTGACTTGAATTCCATTAAAAACCATTTCTTAATCGATGTGTTGATTCTTCCTAATTCACTCCTTGTCATCGTTACGTAGTATTGTGTCAAAAACAGTATCTTTAACATCAGGGGCTTCGTTGACTAATATAAACGATTTATGGACACTAACTCCCATTTGGTACTTCCTTCAACTAATTTGCAAATGAATTTCGAATATAGTGGCACCTCACAGATATGAACTATATTAGACTAAGGTTAAGTTAGGTAAGAAAATTTAATACATATGAGTTAAAAATCTTTTTTATCTATTAGTTCATGTTACGTATCATCGTATATTCCTAGTACAATGTGACTAGAATCTAAATCTAAAACACTGTCTCCACGTTCTTTCTTGTCCACTACAGATGATTAATGAACCAACATCCATTCGTTATTTCACTCAACAAGCTTGACGCTGTAATCCACAGATACGCTATCTAATATTAGAAACCGTAATTGCTCAAAAAACGTTTAGTCCGCAAACTGCGTAGCGCAGCTGTCCGCAAGCCACCGCTAACTGATTTAACCACATACCAGCAAACAGCAAACTGTTACGGAAGATAACGGAGCAACTGATCCGACCAGCTAGGGGTTAGTGAATGTCATAAAAGCTTAGTGGTGCCTTAGTAAATAAAATTATAATTTTCTTCGTGGAATCGTCGGGTCAGGGTTTACTTTATTGTAACGGAATTAGCATGGAATCAATACAGCAGAATAGGCCTATATATTATATATGTAAACATTTGGGATTCACTTGTGAAACGGTTAAATAGGTTTGAGTAAAATTTAAAAGAGCGTGATATACGAATATGATTGATGGAAAAAAGGGTGGATGTAAGACACAGTGCACGTTCTTAGAACAATAATTTATTTAACGTAGTTAAATACAGTATTGATGGTTTCGTTAGTTCCACTTTATCCTACGTACATGTATATATTTTATTTACTATGAATTAGAAGTTGACTATAAATTCCAGGTGATAGTAATTGAAGATGTAGTGGTTGCAGCGCACAGTATCGTAGTGGTAGCCATTATATTTCTGTATTGCAGACTTCTACATTTTGATCTGGTTTCTTGTACTCAAGTAATACTTTATAATACAAGATTCTTAATTGAAAACGAATTTGTATTTTACTACTTTTGCGTTTTTAGTTTTAATACCCATATTGAAACATAAGGCGAGTCAAATCAACTTTCTTTACGGCAAAATTAGCAAACGTTGTTATGGTCAAGAGGCAAGAAAGCCGTACTATTAACAACCTATTAAAATGCCTATCAAATCTAAGACTACGTTTATTATTCAAACTCTTACACGTAGAAATTGAAATGAAAATGTGAAGGCGCAAATGACTCAAGCGTAGAAATTGCAGAGACGGATGAACGCGCGGAAACGTAGCCGACTCTCCATCGACATTCCGATTGGTGCGGCCTTGCCGATCGACACCCGCGAATCCGGCGAGTGTTGCCCTCAGTCACCACCAATGATCGCTATTATTATTATCATCTTGTTCGAATTAAAAATCATTTAACCATTTAAATATTTTATAAATATACTCACTCATACAAAGCACTTCTTGTTTATACTACTGTAGTTAGAATATACGTACAAAACGAGCTCTGAGATGATACGGCTATCCAACTAAACTAAACTTATTACCGAAGACAATAACTTAAAATGAAAGAACAAAATTGAAAAACGCAATTATTACAAATAACATTTATAAAATTGACACAGGTCAAGTTAATATAAATTATGTAAATACAGATAACTAAATGGTTACGTCACATCTACAATTCCGTACTGACAACAGTGGTACCGATAACTTTGTCACGGCCAGATAATTGTGTTGAACTGCGTTATATAACTGTTAACGGGCGTGCACTGCCATTCAACCTGCTCATTCAGGCTTCACGCTGAGCCTACTAGTGCTTCAGCCGGAAAGTTATCACCTTGGTCTCCAGTTGCAAAGTTTTTACTGTCCGCAGTACATCTGTGGCGGTACAATTTATATTGCGAGATATAATTACATGTTTTTTTACAGTATTTTATATTACAACAATTATGCCGGCGAGATGGTTTTTTTCACAAAGATTCTTATTGGATGGCCTTTACTAATCCGATTGACAACTCACACTCAAGCTTTCAACGCAGTCTACATACTATAGGAAGGAAATCTAAAATCCGACATCCATGTTTCAATGTATCCACCAACTATGCTATTGAGGTTGTATTTACGGTCCACAAAATTCACTGTAAATTAATGAAGGATCCAAAAATATTTTTTATTGTATTTGTAATTATACTTGGAATTATACCGGTTAATAATTCCTAATAAGAATATCGCTGTAACATCATTATGCACAAAATCCCTACTCTTTCCAATTTAGTCCTAATTTCTTCAAGACTTAGTTTTTTGTTATTTCAGAGTTAGATTCTTTGTGTATGTTACCCACCTGTCCATTGACGACGGCGCTGACCAACAGCACCCGGGCGGCGCGGTGAACTTCCACCAATTCACCGGGCAGCGGCGCGGGCGCACCAGCGGGCTGGAACCACACCGCCGCACCCTCCGCCCATTCCGCCAGCCCTCCCGAACCCGCCATCCTAGGGTCAAGGAGATAACAACATTAACTATATTGAAGCTGTAATACATCTACGATCTACAGCTAAGTAACGATAAAAGAACGTCAGATTAAGAAATCGATGCTGGATTATGTTTGTAAAATTACAAAACCATTTGTGATCAAACAAGCAGACACGATCCATAGTGTATAGTTTAAAAAATAACAGTACGTAAGTGCTAATTTTTTTGTAATTCTTTATGTCCCAGCACTTAAAAACGACTGAACTGTTTTTGTAACAGATGAGGTTTAAAATTTATTTATGGTCACATTAAGAAATATTGATTCCGCTCCGCCGAGTTGTATATCTGTATGGTACTCATAGTTAACGGTCAGTTATCAAATTGTTCGTACGAAGTCACCGGCGAAATAATAATTAAAAATAATCAGCCATTAAATTCCGAAAGCATTACGTGGACAAAGATTATTTACGCGAGCGGCAAACGAGTACACGAACTATCTGATGGTGAGTGAGACTTAATAGATATAATAGTTTAATATTCGTAAAAGCAAAGGGAATATTTGCCACAGAAATAGGTAAAAATATTTCATACTTGTGATCTGATCTGGGAGGAAAGCGATAGCTGGCCGTGCGCGTAAATAACTCTATCACGCCCCAGTACAATGAAGAATCAATTTACTCACAGAACATTATATTTTTATTCCAAAACTAATAACATCTCGCTTATGTTGTCATACACTTATATCTTTCTCATGAATCATTCTATTTATTGGTAAAATCAGTATGAAAACCCGTGCCATAGGTTTTGAAGTAATCGCATTCAGAAGGAGAGTCACAAAATTTGCATTCTCACTTTATATTATCTTTATAAGTGTATTTATCAATATAAATATTGATTTCGGAAACAAATTAAAGATATTTCTTACACAGAAACATGTTTACAACGTAGCCAACGGTTACTTAAGTTATACGTAAAGATCTAAAGCAAAATATTCTGTATACAGCACAAGCGGTTTAAACACGAAAATGTGAATAATTTGAGCATTCCAGTTTTAAATTATGATCATGATTGTGGTCAGTGAGCGTGGCAGTAGGATCTACGCATGATTAATCATATAATCGGTCATTACCGGTTCCAAATATCTACCCGTACAGGATGCGCTGGGCAACTGATTGCATTCTCGGGGCAGTTGTCGGTTGTTGCATAAAGCTAATTATTGTTAAATAAATGCATATAGGATATTATTAAAATATTTCTTTTATTTCAATGCAAAATTAAACAGATTTTTTTCACAAGTAACAGTTTGCAAAAGTTATACTATTTAGGACAAACATGGTTTATTTTCTTATCCTATACAAATTCAACATATAAATTAAAAAATATAACTATTTAAAATTTTAATCGTTCGAACTATAAATAAATCGGCGTTGGCAACGCCGTTGGGGGTATACAGGGTGAGGTTTGGAAGCAGATGGGTGCGGGTGGCGGCGGCTGCAGGCAGAAGGGTTCGAGCGGTGGCGGCTGCACGCACATCGGGGGCGGCGGTGGCGGTTGGACGCAGATGGGTGGAAGTGGCGGCGGTTGCACGGTTATCGGCGGCGGCGGCGGCGCCTGTATATACATCGGCTCGGGACACGGCGGCTGCACCGTTATCGGGCACGGCGGCGGCGGCTGGATCGTTATCGGAGGCGGCGTCGGTGGTTGCACCATGATCGGCGCCGGCGCCGGCGGCTGTACCGGCATTGGTGGCAGCGGCGGTGGTTGGATCATCACAGGCGGCAACGGCGGTGGCTGGATCACAATCGGCGGCGGCGCGGGCAGCTCGATCACTATCGGCGGGGGCAGCGGCAGCTCCAACATGATCGGCGGTGGAACCGGCGGGTTCACTAACATCGGAGGCGGCGCCGGTGGTGTCACACACATCGGCGGTAGAGGCGGAGGGTTGACGCAAATCGGCGGCAGCGCCGGTGGCGTTATCGTCATAGGAGGCGGCGGGGGTGGCGCTATACATAGCGGCGGAGGTGGTGGAGAATTTATGGTTATGGGCGGAGGCAGCGGCAGCTCGATCAACATCGGAGGCAAGGGCGGTGGTGTAACGCACAAAGGTGGCGGAGTTGGGAGGGTTACGTAGATCGGTGCCGAGCACGGCGGTGGGATGGGCAGTGGAGCGGGTGAACAGCCGCATCCACACGAGAGGCCGGCTGCTGATAGCAGAGCGGACGTCGATGGCGCGACTACATATTGTTGTGGTGAAACATAATACTGACCCTGGGCAGGATTCTGAAAAATTATAATAGGAGTTAAAGAAATAGAAAGCATAGTGAACATTGAATTTTTATTGTACTTTTTGTACTTCGTACTAAGATATCTCAAATTGCTAATGTTTTTGTTTGTTTTGTTTCACATGGCAATTATAAAGAAACAAGAGTGGAGTGTAATTAGCATTTCCTAAGAGTTAAGGCAGTTTAACGAAATCTTAAATCTTAGAACCCCGACACTGAAAAAAGTTTATACCACAGTCAATATGTAAAAGTAACTAAAAATAGAGTTTGATCTTAAAAAATACGGAAGGCAATGATTTGGCTAAACCACGATATCTTTCACTGCTAAAATTAACATAAACTGAGATAAATTGGAGGCAGGATAAATCATGGTCAACGATTTACAAATAGTTAAATCAGAACGGGATGGTCGTGCATAATTTTAAAGGTTTTCTTCACTGGTTGATTAGGCACCGCCCTCGTAGTAAAATCAATCTTGAAATGAACATGAACCAACATGAGGGTTCACTGCTTCCATTGCGTGGTAACAAGTTTCTGATAGATATCCAGAGTTATAGATATCCGAGGCCGGCGGTGACTACTCACTATGAAATGACGCGCCCAATCTTTCCGCAAGTTAAGGAACAAGCTTCCCTGTAGAATTGACTGTTGCAACAATACCACGGTTGCATACGATACCAAAACATGCAACCGTCATGGATTAAAATATGTTATTGAAATTATGATTCATAAAATGAACACAATCAATACTTACATGAACAATAACTGCTAACAGCAGCAATAACCGATGTGCCACCTCCATCGATGACCGGGCACGAACTTGACCTGCTCTTGTCGCCAGACCCTTTTTATACTTACATATTGCCCCAGATGTAATCGTAACATCGCATTGCCTTATTAATCTATTACAAGCATTAACTACAAATATCTAAGTAAAGTAAAGTTACGTTTATCTTATCGAGCCTTGCGACTAAACAAGTTATTTACGTAGATAAATCACGTTCGCTGTAATGAAACGATTACGGAAGCAATGTTATGGAATACCGGGCTGGTGGTTGGCGATCTAGGGTAGATGAGGCTCTTCTTAGTGGAAGAGATTATACTCCAATTGGAGTCGTTCAATGTTGTTTCAGTGTGGAGATGAGATAAATGAAAAAAAATATATTATTGTTGTAGTTCATGCACAGTTAAACTATATATATAATAATTTCTGACTGATCGCTTTCTGTACATGAGAAAAACTATTATAAGAGGCCTTTATTAACGAACTAGACCACCAAACAATAGTTGTTAGAATTTTTGTCTGTTTTGTCTTTATTCGCCCTAATCTCTGCAACGGCATTCGTTTAATGGCAATCCGTCCATAAATAAAAAAGTCAATGTATTTCTAATTCACAGAACGAGAAAAACCCAGTCCTAAGACAATGCGGGCGCTATTTCTAAGCGTAACCCTGAGTTTTTGTGAAGCAAAGTGAGGGATATCTGCTAGTTATTAATAAAACGGAACTTTATAAATAAAACTGGACGAGACCGAATTTTTAAATTAAATGTGTTTTGATAATTATAATATTGGTAAGTTTACATCCATGTTGAAACACGCGTTTCATCACGTCTCATCACGCAAAAGCTACTAAGCGGGTTAAGTTGAAACTTGACACATTTATAAATTATATTTTGAGTTAATATTTAAGATATTACGTAACTCGGTCCACGGGGGAATCTGT
Source organism: Agathymus mariae mariae (assembly GCA_018251895.1). NCBI lineage: Eukaryota > Metazoa > Arthropoda > Insecta > Lepidoptera > Hesperiidae > Agathymus > Agathymus mariae. Next base: position 8,187 of record DWPT01006832.1, read on the forward strand.
ACGATTGTATGTTCTGTAGCCGAGTCGCTAATAACTCTCCTAGCCGCACGGAAAGTACTTTCTTAAGCAGAGCAGCCATGTGACTGATAAATGTGTGTTGTCAGGTTGGTTGTGGTTGTTTATGATATGTTTTATTATTCATTTATGCCACTCGCAACACAGGTAATCGGAGTACGGCAACGCAAATGTGTGAATATGATAATTTAATTTTTGTGTTGTGTTAGATTTGTAAGTCCGCAACTTCATCTCACTTCGTTCCAGAAAACAGTGTCACATTCAGTTTGAGTATCTGCTTTATATCTACTACATTATTTCGATGTTAGCTCACACTAAAATCTCAACAGCCATAGCTTTGCCGGCTAAGAATGAAGCAGAGGAAGCTCTTTTTGCCGGCTGTACAACTCTATAATTTACAACCGCTACTACTATGCCTGTATGGGATATTGCAGGACTCGAGATAGAATTAATAAATTCAGAATATTGCAGCACACTTTAATTCAATTTATTACACGTCTTAATCGTATAGAACAGCTTACAATATAAATTAAATATTTTTATACAACAATGATATCATATTGCCAACAACGATAATATTTCACGTTTGATTCTAGGAGGATGGTAGCTAGTTAGGTATGTAAATAACCTTACTAACATAGTACTCGCGTACCATAGAGATTAAATTGGTTATTGCGGAGTCTAGTGACGTAGTGCAGTACGAGCGCTGCGCGAGCAAGGGAGGTTAGCGTGGACTAGAGAAAAGCGGGAGCCCCGCACTATTCAAAAAATTCCTTAAGCACATACTAGACTAAGTCTCCGTTCAAGACGCCGACACTCGACTTACTGGGCAACTCAGTGCACTGCTAAATACTTTATGTCAATTGACTCTTGCTCACTTTTAATTGTATTCTTCACTAAAATTAATCAGAAATTGATTGACAGTGTTTCGAGAGTAAAACGTTTTGCGTGCCGTGCTCGGTGGTTAGATGTAGATTTGTAAAAGTGGACAGCGAATGTCTTCGTGTTAAGAAAGTTATCAGCAGATAGAGAAGTTTTTAAATTAATGTATTGTTATAATCTAATTCTTGTCCGTTATATTATAGTCTAATTTTATTCAATAATATTTTAGTGAAAATCTTGCAAATTAAATCAATTGTTTTTAATAAAGTTAAATATACTCGTAGCAAGAAATTTTTATGTTTGTTCATTCACTATATTCCATTAGCATTTTAAATCACGCTATAAATAGGTATTGGGTGAACACGAGTGTACAAATCAATTTAATGACCAAAAGTAACAAATAAGTCACTTTGATTTAATAATGGACTTCAGTTATGCCAGTGTCAAATGGAGATTTTGATACATTTTATGCTCATGATATTAGTTACTATTATATTGGTTCAATTGGCCTTATAACTGAACAGGTAACCCTTATTCACCACAAGAATTTGATTAAATTATATACGTTAAAGTTTACATTTCAAAGGAATTTTTCGCTTCGCATTCTGGGGACCATAATATAATTGACACACCTTACGACCCACAAAGAGTTCAATGAATCCGGTAAAGCTACCGAGACACTTCCGTCCGGCGAAGATGTGGAACTGGACATGCTTATGATGAATACCAATAACCCTGCTTGATACTACAATCGAGCGAATAGAAGAGACCCCAACATTCAAAACACTGTACGTGATATACGAGTTTTGAATTCGGTCGGGTTATCAAGATGCGTTCTGTATGCCGGTGACATCCGACCAAGGAGGTGGGGCTTTCTAAACGTACGTTGACAGCGTTCGTAATAGGTAATCTTGTGCGGAGAGAAATTAACTTTACAACGACATGGAATATTGTTTTCTTGGTATTCATTGATTAAGTCAAAATCTCATAAGACAAGACCAATAAATAAATAATAGGATGAAGGAATAACAGAATATTTACAAATTTAAAACAATTTTATTATTCATACAATAAAAATATATTATTCACTCCTAGTGAGGAGTACATGTAAGTTTCAAAATAAATAAGATATCATGTACTGTGGTTACAACATATTTGAACAACTTTAACTGTCGCATACATTTGTTTTAGTTCCATTTTATATTATAGATATTCGTGTTTCATAATACATGACGAAACGATTAATTGAAAAGAAAAAAAAGTTTCATATTCTCCAACAATTTTTTATCGAGTGTCAAACGTTTGAATAATTTTAATAAATTAATATGAATTTGATTAGTAATTTTACGCACGTACTAGTTAGGCTCGTAAATCAAAAGATGTGATATACCTAATCATTGTTATTTCCATAGTAATGTGTTTATTTCTTATTTTGTCACGTTCTAGTGCAGCAGTGACACACGCGCATGCACTTAGCGTTTGTTCCACATTCGTGGTTTGTCATTAACACATATGATTGCTGCAACTTCAAATATCTAAGATATTTGTATTTAATACTTAAGTTTTCGGAAGTGTTTTCTGGTGATAAAAGGGTAAATTCCATGGGTCTCGTTGTGTACATATAGTTATTTGAATGATTTACCCTATAAACTTAGGTTATAAAACGTCTACTCTACATTGCTGATTGTTGGCGAATATGTATCGCTTGTATATTTTTTGTAGTTTGATGGTACTTTCCATAGTATTGGATCAGTGAGTTCTTCCTTTTTTATTAAAGACGCAATAAAAAATCTGATGCGCATTTCAGTCAATCGAAGAAACGGTCTTTGAGAGATTTCGGGCGCAACCGATTTGTTTATATAGTTGTGTTTTTGTTGCGGAAATCATTACAACTCGATTAAAGCGAACGGTCGGAGGCTGTTTTGATAAAATCTCAAATAAATATACCAGAATTTCACGGGCGCGCACGTGAATAATCTCTATGTTCTGATGCGGACCAAAGGAATACTAATTATTATGCCAAAAAAGTAGTTTTGTTGGTAACCACCGACATTTGGGTTGCTTTCCGGGAAAAAAAAAAAAAAAAAAATGTACATTGTAGATGTGACTG
>DWPT01006833.1:0-11193 GCA_018251895.1 Agathymus mariae mariae
AAACCGTGTAAAAGTGAAAACGTGTAAAACGAGTACCGTGTAAATCGGGGGATAGGTGTATTATTTAAGAGATTTGGATTTTGCTCATAAAAAATGGTTTTAATATGTTCTCTAAAATAGTATAGTATTTTAAAAATTAACACTGAAAACTAAGACGGCAATGTTTTAACAATTGGCAAACAGTAATTCCTAAAGCTATCCTTTGAATAAAGAAATACAAAATAGAAAGAGGTAGGAGTGGTTTATATTAATGCGAAATTCATTGTTATGAGAGAGAATATATATGTATTAATATTTAATGAGATAATGCGTAAACTTTGTTCAATAAAAATAGTAATGAAAACACGAATTAATGACAAAAGTATCATTTAATGTCCAGTAATTGAATGGTGTTCTAACTCACTACGTCGTTTGATAGCAATCGGTAATTTTATGAACAAGAGATACAAAACTTCCAACGCACTGAAGAGCCCGACTCCCAGAAACATATTGAAGACTCCTCCAAGGGATGCTGTAATTTAAAAAATATAATTGTATAATAATTGTAAAATATTTATGGGTAAGTTGGAATAAGCTTCTCGGGACTACAGTCTTACTCAAAATTTGATGTTCGATTTGAAGCGTCAGTGGGAGCGTTACAGACCTTAAACGGAAACATATATTATAAACAACGATTTCTGTGCGTTTGTATATATGCAGAATGTAATGCCGTGGTCGCATCTATTTTTTTATAACTTTGGTACCATTTGAAAGGTACATTTTTAAGATGATCATACGCTATATATTATAAGATCAAATCTCAGTTACAACGGTCAAAACAAAATATGAAGGTTTGTTTTCTTATTTTATTTAAATTTATGATCTTTTAACTGGTTAATCTGAGAACCATGCTTTTACATTAATCTTTTATTTTTGTCCGTAGTGAATCTTTATTAACCAAAGTGCGCACACTTGTCCGAAATAGCTCTACTGCTACTTTTGTCACATATACAACAAATAGATGAACCTTACTTTCTTACCTTCTCATTACCTGTCCGACAAGATATCAGTGACACTTTTGGTCTTGCTGATGTCCATGGGCGACGATGACCACTTACCATCGGGTGGCTCGGATGCTCGTTTGTCGGCTATTACCAAAAAAAAAAATCCCAGCCAATCGGCTCTCTGTCGGCATATGGAGTGTAATTGGGGTGTCAGTTCTGAAGAGAATATAATTTTCCGAGTTAAAAATATATGAATGATACGATAGGTAAGTGAACTCGGGTCTTTGCAGATGATAATAATAATAATAAATTAATTTAAAATTAAAATATATCAGTGAAATGTTACTGTGAATTGAATACAGTCATTGAAATATTAATAACCTATGATAATTATTAAAAACCTTATGATAAGGTCACTTGTAGATACATCTCTTTGTCGAAATGTTATATTTAATACATTTGCTCATGTGTGTTTAGCGTGCTGAAAGTTTTTCTTTTCCTACTGCATATACCCAAATGCATGAAGGAGGATTTTAATCTATAGTTTTCTGTACAAAATGTTGGTGTGATATGATAAATTTGTCAAAACTGCGATGTTGTTTATAATTTGTCCAAGGTTTCAATTATATTTCGTTGCTTTCCTTTCGTTGCGTTGTCATTTGACATACTTTCCTCATTTGTATGTACCATTTTGATATGTAGTGTGGTTTAGAACAACAATGTATAGTTTGAGTGTTAAATGTGTGCAATGTTGGCACTGTTACGGCTGCTGGTGCACAGAGAGCGTCGACATACAGTGTATCCTTTGATTAGTGCTCGCCGCCATCGCTTTCCCCACTCGACCCGGTGTTACTCTGTGGTCGAGACGTTCCGAGAAAGATTCTACTAATTGAGAACTGAATGCTTACACAGCAGCGAAATCCATGTTTCTGTAGGATTTACATTAAATTTACGGGACCCGCTGATCCGCAATCGGATGCTTAGTGTAACGCCATTAGTTGCATTTAATCCATTACTGAAACATAATATAAAACAACATATACGAGTCAAATAATTCCTCCAACTGTGGCGTGAAAAGCATCTCACCTTGCTGTTGTATTTAATTGCACACACTAAAGTTGTATATACACTTACTATATTGTGTCATAAGTATGGTTGAATTCATTTATCGGGCTGGACTCCAGGTCCATAAAAGTGCTAATCTTCTGACACGGCGGCAAACAGAGGCAACTCGCGTTATCTGAAATACAATCGGAAATGTTTAAACAATACAATATACATAATTAAGTTTGATGAGATATAATTACTTATGGCTTATGACCGACATTAGTTCCCATAGCATAGAAGCATAAAACATTGTAATATTATATACGGGAGCATAGAAGTTACCATTGTACTTACAGGAACACTGCGTGACATACCCGTGAGTACCCGGTACCTACGGCATGCCCGTATCGCGCACACCTAGTCACATTCCCATCGAGCAAACGTTTCACAAGGAGTTCCAGAGACAGTGACATATTTATCCGATTTTATTATGTAACGGGTACTCACGATATGTTTAATTTACTGCCAATGTATTGTGAAACGCGTCTTTCGCCGTGACCACGATTCATGAAACTGGGTCCAATTATTGACAATATATAAACCGTATCGTGAATACCCTCCACATAACAAAATGTATAAATTCCGCGATTCCATTAGTTTGAACGTTGACTCCCACACAACTGTGGCTATTCAGAGTGTTAACTTGTGGAATGTGTGCACATTACCAGCGAGGCTCCTGAGACAGTTGAGTCTCGTGACCGGACATAGCTCGGAGGCTTTGTTTTTAACAGGCTCGTTTCGCAGCGGGTCTTCGCAGCCGCAGAAGGACTCCGTGCACTGTAGCTGCAAGGTAAGCGTCACCGTTACGTCCAGATCCAGCCTCGTCGTCGGCGAACCTCCAGCTCGCTGTTTTACCGAGTTGCGGTTATCGTTGTTATTATAAGGTTTTCAGGTAGCTGTGTAGCGTCACTTGTTAATATGCGATTAGTTTGAATAATCTGAAGTTAATTAGTAAACATTAAATGTTACATGATTTGTCATAGACCTATATAATATTTTTCTCATATGCCTACTGTTTCTAAACCTCAATTAGAGATTATATTTCACCGATCGACATGGTATAGTAGTTCACAAAAATGAAAATCTTAATTATATTTTTAGTCAAAAACATCGGATTGAAGATTTCTATATAACTGTTAGAGATATCACAGTCTGAAAACTGCAAATGTATGCACTTGGCCTGTATAGTGGACCTTAACACTTTATCCTTCTCATTGTGAAAGTAAACCAGAATTCGACAGTTGGATGATTATGGGTTATAATCCGTCTGCGTTCTTGATTACTTTTGACAACACGAATGATTTGGCCGTATTGGGGCGGCCTAGAACACCCCCCCAATCCCACGCTGGCAGAACAGTGTCGTAAGAGGCGACAGAAACCAGCCTGCTTGGTGGTAGGGATTCGGATAAAGATTATATTATCAGTATTATTATTAAGCTATTAATATTATTACTGGTATTATCTTTCCATGAAGCCCGCCTGGCTAGCTACCACCCTCCTGCTTGAGTCAACCGCCAAACGACTCGTATTCCGGCTGGGGGCATGAGAGCCAGTACCTACCTTCTTTTTACCTTCTTCTTATTTCCTGGCCGACAACGCATCAGTGACACCTTTGGTCTTACTGATGTCCATGGGCAAGGATGACCACTTACCATCAGGTGGCTCGTCTGCTCGTTTTTCGACTATTACCATAAAAAAAATGAAACGAAAATCACTGAGATTGTTCAAAAACCAGACGCACTATATTAATATAGTACTGTTGAATTACCAAGCAATAACTCCTAGAGTGTCTCGACCTACAGGTGGGACCCAGCAGGTCATCTTGGTCGCTGTCAGACACCGACACGAAGGTGATCTGCGCGAAATAGTTGAGTCCCGACGTGAGCGACGCTGGCTCCATCCACTCCTCATTTTCATACCTGGTGTAAAACTGAACAAGCAAAATTATTTTTTACTGCATTTGCAAAGATAATATTGCATATCGCCAAAAGAATGTCTAAGAGACGAAAGACTATTTCACTCAGTCGGCCTTGAGGAGAACATAAAGACAAAGTAATGACATGTCATTCGATATTATACTACGAATTAAAATATGTAAAGATATAGGGTGGCGATTTGTTGTGCCCCTTCTGATTATAACCCATTACAGTTTAAAAAAAGATAGATACCCAAAAGTTTTAGTTGTAAGTATTGCTCATTACTCCATTGTAATATTAAATTGATCCTTCCAGCCAGATAATATATACATGACCTTAATCATTAATTAACATTTTGATTGAATGATAATTGGACTTACCTCACACCCATTCAGTAAAGAATCATTAGAACATTGCATGCCCAAATTCAATATTCTTGTTATTTCAAAGTTTGACATTACTGTAGCTTTTATACGGATCCTGGAATCAGTTCAAATCAATTTGCATACTCGGACAAAGTATCAATAGCACGGTCGGTATACGTATGTTGGTTAATCTTACACTAAGTGCAGCCACCAGCAACAGTGTTACACAACATGAAAAGTAGTAGTTAACCAGTTGGAGGTGATATATAAAAGAACGTAAAATTCGAGTGAAGACTTAATATCAGGCACTTGTTCACGGATGTGGTTCAACTCACATAGTGGGTCTCATTATGCAGCACACGCCCCACCGCGTGAGCTCCTTCCGGAAGAGCTCGAAGCACGGCAGAGTGGTGGTTTGCCAGCGACAGTTGCGGATTATATCGGAGCACGAGGGCGTATACTTAAAGAGGAACTGTTGCAGGGACACATTGTCCGCCTCGAGGATCTTGTCCAGGAGCTCCAGTTGCTCCCGAGTGGCGGTCTTCCGACGGAGCACGCGGCCCAGTATTGGCGGGAGACGTTCTTTGCCGTCGACGTTGATGTTCCTGTTTTATAAAATAAGCTGAAAAATCAAACAGACATTGATGGTAAGTGGTGACCACCGCCAACGTTCATACGTAGCACGGAATGCATCATAGAGGCGGGGTAGGCCAAGATGTTTGAAATGAAACCTTCAAAGCTTCTATACGTAATGGTACTGAGACAGATAAATATATATATATATATATATATATATATTCATATAGTTTAAACAAGAGAAGATCCAAGATTAACTCTCAGAAGTAGTAACGTATTTGTGATAGGTAGGATGAGGCTTTATACAGTCTCGCGACCGGCTCAGCCTGCCGAGCTCGTGGCGACTTCTGTTGATAAACGGACGAGTAGGTAGTTCTGAATCATGTAGCTCAACATTCACGGCATGTACTCTTGGATGACAGTGAAATCTTTTACCTGATTGGCTTTAAAACCTATCTTGAAATCTTTTAATGTATTTCAAGCAAGACAGCTTATTTTAGTTTAGCTTAATTCTCGATTGGTATCTTGTTTGTTCAAAGTCATGCGTGCACGTTGGCGCAGGCTCATAATATTGATTGGTATTGGTATTCTAAACCTATCGATCGAAACTGTAAAGAGATGGAAGTAGTGAACAGACGAGGTCGCGAGGAAGGCGTTAGCGACTATCTCGGCGGCGGGGCAGATGGCCACGACCGGCATATGCACGGCGGTGTGGTGCACGCGCAGCTCGTTCACAGTGAGCAGCGCCGGCACCTGCAGGAAGCGCGCCCAAAGGACGGCGCACAGCACGCCCGCGCAGCACGCGCTCGCGAAACAACACGCCACCCATCCGAGGCTGCGGAACATGGCACTTTGTTTCATCATAAAATTTTGCCGGCCTAAAATGCTTGCCACGGACAAATTGGCCGGGCCAATACTTATATTCTAGTTTTATGTTATTTCCTTACAAATTGTCAGATATTGTAAAAACTCAATCTCCATCTTCATGTGCATCATACGATTAAAAAAACATTCGACCACTTTTTTTTTATAACAGTACCTAAATGAATAGCAGCGAATTAATAAAAAATTGCAAGCTTACTATGCAACGATAGCGAAGATTAGTTCGCGGAGTACTCTTATTATAACTAAATACTTATTACGTAAAATATTATTATTTAACATGACACAGTTGTAATTTCCTGGCACAACCTTTGATTTTAAACAGTGCCTGCCAGACAACTAACGCGATGGCCAGTTGTAACGTTTAAATTATTGTAATACAAATTTATGTTTCAAACATTTCTGAATTACACATTTTAGTGCCTACATAAAGTCTCTATTGGGATAATCGATGATTTGAAGGAAAAAACCAGACCCAACGACTTAACTATTATTCTGTATGAAAATGCTGTTAAGGCAAAAATAATTCAGCGTATTGAACATTTTTTTAAATAAAAATCAAAAGCCTCATTGATCAGAGTATTCTTTAATCTACTGCACTATCCGTGCACCTTTAGCTTTCAGTTAAACCCGAGCGCGGCAACTTACCGATCTGAATAATATTTGGAGCACAGGTACTTGAACCCGTGCAGCGTCGTGCTGCGGTAGAACTGCCTGATCGCTCGCCTGCACGCCGCTGGCTTCATTGCCCTTATTTATCGCTTCCTAGTTTTTATTGTATTCAAAATGACTGGATATATTGATTACGAATACACGCTATGAAGTATCAGCAGTACGCAGGTTCCTTAATTAAATGTATAACAGCTAGGCTATTTTCGTCAACTGTTTTGTTTTGTTTTAAGACATGGCTTTAAGATTACAATGTTTTCGTGGAATACCTAAATGTTTGTTCTAATTTACATAGATCTTGTGAGCTGGAACTTGAGTCAATTGACCTATTGCCGACGAGGTGAACCAAGAACTGGCCAGCCAGTAATGCAAAGCCGTTATTCTGTACATTAAAACCAATTATTTGTTAATATTAATGAACATCTAAATATTGTCGCACAGTGTCTCGACCGCTTAGTAGCATGTGCCTTTTGATTGCAATTTGAATAACGAATTCATGATATTTTATAGAGCTGTTTACACACTCGACCCCGAAGCCGGCGTTAGTTGTATTCATGTTAATACAAGGTATTTGACTTTAACTTTACGGATTTTTTTTGCCCTCAGTTGATAAGATATGTAAATAATATAAACACAACTTTATAATAAAGGTTATAAAACGTTTGTTCAGTGTAAATACTATATTCGGTAATTATTATCTTTTGTGTAACCTACTACAAACTCACCATCGCCACGGGTTAACTGATTGAGAATACCGCTCTATACATTAGTTTGTTATAAGATAGTTCTTAGTGTGAGAATAACATTTTAAATTAATATAGAAAGAAATTATCAAGGGACGGATTGAAAACAATTGTTTTTTCACGACTATCGTGGCGCTGTTCGTGTCGTGTGTGAGCAGGGCTGCAGCGAACAGAATTAGCGATCGTTATCAGCGCGATCACAACGGCCATTTACAATCGATTAGCGCGGTGTCCGGCACCGGTGTTAGCTCTAATGGGTGTCCTTCACTGATGACTGACATGGCTCACTCTTGTACATCGTACTGAAGTGCGGGAGTATCTATATTTCACGTCTTTCACACTGAAATGTCGAAAATTACACGTGCGGTGTTTGCCGCGCCCTGCGGTTTTCGTTGCGACTTTTATTCGTAGAATGATCATTACCTTATACAAAGCGTCCTTTTCTTTACAATTCACGCTACACAAGGGACTCGATACTTCCTTAAGCCCAAGTCGGCGTCTACTGATAACCAACGCGGTAGCTCCATCTATGCAATCTATATAATCTGACGGGTGTGATGTGGCTTGCCGTATGTACATGCCAGTCACTATAACCACTTTATAAACTCGGTAACACTGTACTATTGTAGAATCGGTTACAACAAGCGGGACCATATATTTTCTAGGCTAGTAATGCGTCCGGACATCCTCTAGTCAGGGAAGTGCGTGACCAGCGACAGCAGCCATCGTGCAACTATTAAAAAACAACATGTCCACAACATCCATTTATTTAAATGAATAACATTTTAAATTTATACAAACATGAGCATTAGAGCAAAACTTAATATAGATATATGCATTAAAATACGTTAGACAACTTAATTGTACCCTTGAAACTGAACAAACAACGGACATCCACAACATGTGGCTGTTCTGGTCAACTGCACTTTATACTACACATCCACTGGAATTTATTCCAACGGATTTCCGCCGATCGAGGCCAGTGTGCAACTATTGATGAGAGGGATGAATGAAAATAAAGAAACATGTATTTGATGGTTTAATATCGACAACCGAATCACCGACGTGTAACTAGCTGACATACCGTGGGGGTGTCGCCGCTGTGGACGTGGCGACACGGTGAGTACGCACACTAGTGACGTCACGTGAGTTTGACCACAAGTACTATCTAATGTTGGTTCCGAACAATGTAATTTATTGTTTACAAACATATTTTACCGACCAGTCCGTAAAATTATTAAGGAGCCCCTTTTCATTATTTAAATATATTTAATTTGGTACCTAAGTATTTTATTTCATACTGAATGATGATGAATGGTAACGCGTCGTGTCTCGAGTGACCTCGACGATTCTCTCAGAACCTTAACACGGGACCGCAGCCACGACAGTTACAATTAATATTAATAACATTATCTACACTATTTGCAACAAACATCGCGATACGTTCACAGTACAATAAAATATATTTAAAGTTAACATTAAAACGGACAACACAAGTAGTAGTAGGTGTCTCACCTAGTTGTGGTGTCACCGTGACACGACGAACATACATAACTACTGCACACAGACACATTTATATTTACTTATATATATAATATATACACACAATGAGAAATGCAACTGAATAGTTTCAGTAATATAATGATAATATGTCACTATAGTTGTACACGTCCAAGACGACGCGATAGTTATACATACATACATACAGGTACTCGGAGCTGGCTTAGCGCTAGTGGCTCTCACGACACCCTCGACACGAGCTAGTTAAGATCACTTCTCCATCACCCCAGCCGTGTGAGGAAACTGTAACATGTCACACCGTCACCGACCAACACGCAGTTCCCTAACGCAGCCCTCGATGGATTTAAGTAAGCGATCAAAATTATAATCAATTGCATTTGTTACGTTCATATATATCGATTGTGTTAGACCGGTGGGAGCGGTTAGCCCACGTGAGGCAGGTAACCTACATGGTTCAATACAACGTCAACAAATCACCTGCAGTAACATATTATAACATTGATAAATATATATATGCATTATATATATATATATAGTTAACGTTACAACATTAAAATTATTAATTATTTATTTATTATAATTTATTAAAGCATATTACATTATTTTTGTACAGACATGTAACTTGTTTATATACAATCCAAAAGTGATCTGTACATACAGTTACGTGTATTTTTACAATGTTATCAGTTGGCTAAATTACAATGTTTAATTCCTATTTTTTTAGAGATATTTACACGAAATGGAAGTTACATTTTAATAACAATGACATCGATTCGTGAGATGTACAATGTTTAAACACACGCATACGATGTTTACACCATATTAGTATAGTTATAGAAAGTCAGGTTGCATAGATAGATACATAACGTGGAATGTTTTCAATATATTTATATATTACTGACACCGGACGCCATCCTGTGCGCCCTTTGTGAATCATCTGTGACGATAAAGTCACCCGAGGACATTACACACGCGGCCGCTGCACTCCATCGACATGTCTGTACTGCAGTCTGCAACCAAACGTCGGCCACAGTATCGCCCCCGGCGAGGAGCACCTCAGCTGTACCTGGGCCGGGCCGCGGGGCCGCAGTTGCCATGCACATGGTTAGCATCTGTTTATTTAATTACCTACTCATTTGTTTGTTTGTTTGTTTCGGGAAGTGTATTGATCCACAGTCGACTAAAAGTAACTTATATATTTTGGGAGCATCTTTTTTATTATTAATCAGTGTTGTTAATTGAATTAATTAATTCTGTATTTACACATATAAATAGCATGTAAGTGTGTGCAACCATAACTTATTCAGTGTGATAAGTACTTCTTTGCAGGAAATTAAATTTGAACGTCCGGAGTAGGGTCGTATGGGGCTCACTAGACAGTATCATTATCTCCGTCTCTTTCTAAAATTCTCCAGTCAAGCACAATAAGCCGCCATTTTAAACGTTTACAATTTTCTTTGTTTATAACTCGCCGAAAGGAAATTTCCAAATAATTGTTTATTTTTCTTTAAAAAGACCTGCTGTTTTTTTAATCATGCAAGGACTTATACTTGGTTCAAATTAGATACAGAAACTTTGTAAACAAACCATTAAAATTATTTTGTAGGGTTTCTACCAACTGACATGTATTTGTCATCAAATGCTTTAATAAGAAACTAAACTACTCATTATATTATTTGTGAATCCTAAATTAACGTAGTATTAATCGATAATAACTTTAAATAGCGTGAAAATGAGGTAAAACTAATGTCATAAAACACTTTCGTCATTGAAAAATTCACGAAGCCAAAACCTTATTTCCGTAAAGCGATTTGTAACATTTGTCACAAAATATTATGTTTTGGGGTAAGCCTGCATATACTTATACAAAGAAATGACTATTAATACCTTACAGCAATAATAATGCTAATAAACTTTGCAGCTTGGTCGTATTATATTCCGATTAAAGGGCGTTTTGTTCCACGCAATATGTATAATAATAAAATTAATAACATTAAAATCGCCAACATCATTTTCATAGATTCTACAAAGGCTATTTGGATTCTATTCATGACTAATTCGTGTTTATTTAAATTGTTTATTTGCTGTAAAATAAATAAAATTGAATTTGAACGACGACAATAAAAAATAACGGAACGTTACGCGGCTTGCCGGCCGCCACAGACGTTATAATATTAATGTCATCTGTGGTGTATGCTTCTTGAAGTTTCAAGTAATAACATTCGACTTGCGCCCAATTCGCTCGCTTTTTGTTGTTTGTTTTGTTATTTGTTTGTTGTAGTAGCAGTTTTGATTTACCAAATTTTAAAAGAACAACGTTCAGACAGTTATTGATTACTAAATTGGAAATAAAGTATTTAACCTGTTAACCGGGGAGTTCCCGTTCAAATTATGCAACATGTACCGGGCGCGTATTGTTTCGCTAGGACAT
>DWPT01006834.1:0-11192 GCA_018251895.1 Agathymus mariae mariae
AAGTTAATTACTACTTTCAGAATACGGATTTTCTGATATGTTTTGTTGGTGAGCATAGTTTTTTGCGTTTATTTTATTTCAATTTAATACAACACAATACATAAATTTAAATAAACCCGAATAAATCAAAAAGATATATAATTTACCTTCATTCAAAAACTGTTACATGAAATCCTAAATTATTAATATAGTATTAATATTGCTTGCATTTTATAGAACATTTAATTCATATTATAAATGAAATATTTAATGAAATTTTAACAAATCATTTAAACCCTCAAGAACTTTTATTAATGAAATTACTGAAACAGTCAATTCAAGCAGTAATACTAATCAAAAATTATAATACCTTCATTTGAATACTGAATATAATTTTTGATTATAATAGCTTCAAGTATCTGCATTTATGTCTTATTCAGTAATCAAATGTAATAAGATTACTTTGTAGCTATAAGAAGAGGATAAGAGACAAAAATAACATTTAATTAGTTGATTACAGTTTAATGATTTGTTAATATTTTAGATCTTTATGTCATTTCGACCTTGTCGGCTGCGCAAAACATTTCGCATTCATTTGCTGGGCTCTGTTATTTGTCGTAATTTTGATATATTTCATAAATACATGGTTTCAAGTATAGTTAGACCTAAATGCAGTTACAAAAATAAGAATTGCAAAAATAAAACAAAATATTTTATATTATTATTGAAACCCTTATAGGTATATTGGAATGTACCTACCAGCTAAGTAAAGAGTCCAGGATTCGATTCTCGGACAGGGCAGTCGTTTTTATAACGGATAAATAATCTCACACTACATGGTATTTAAGTGCGAGAATATTTGATTATTTTGAAGATTGATTAATGGTTATGAGTATTTGTATTTTTATTTATTTTACGTTACTTAAAGTAATTGTTAAAATTATAGACAATGCATACAATAAAAATAAATGCCGAGTAATTTCATAATAATATAAATTATGAGCTGTAATCGTTACGCTATACCAGTGAATACATCACTATAAATAAAACTTTCGCAGCGCAAGCGCGTTAAATCGAATCCGACGGTGCCTCGAACTCGTCTGTTGCACCTGCGACAATTTTTATAGTATAAATTTGCATTAATTCATTTAGTCCTGTTTTCATCACAGCACCATATAAATAGGTTAGCCGGTAAGTGGTGGGCTCTAGCCGGTGGGGCGACGCCGATCGGGTTAATTGATGGTCTACCATCCCTGGCATTGCCTCCGCAGCACCGTAATAGCGAGGATGAAATCTTGTGTTCTCCGTTTTTCATGGTAATAGCCTCATTCTTCAAGACTTCTTTTTAAAAACCTTGAATCTTTTCAGAACCTTTTTGTGTGAATATTGATCACATATTTATATAATAATTTCTGACTACACTACACTGGATCGCATAATTTCTGAGCAAGTTGACGGATAGAGTTCGTATACGTGAATCTATGATTTATGCTTATGACGAGACCCGATAGATGACGCTGTATTCAAATTATTTACATGCACCATAATATTAATAAAATTATATGGTTCACATTTAAGTGTGACTCCAAGTCGGCTATTAAACCTAATAGTTTAATAGTTGATTTGTAATTGAGAAACTTGTAAACGATCTCAATGTATAAATATTAACATAAATATTAACACGTTTTATTTGTTTTTCTTTGTTTTTTATTAGTAAATGTTCAAATACAATGTCACTTGGTTAAGTTGGTGGCAATGTAGTCTTAGATGGTAAGTGCACTATGACTCGCAACAAGTGGGTGCCTTCGTACAAACTTTTCACACATAAATAATATTTTGTTTCTTGTAATTTTATCGTGTGTACTAAATAAATAAAACCTTATGCACTCTTAAACTGCAGACACCCTCTGCGATCAATAAGCGGATGGGAATACAGGCGCGGGCAAGTTATTCTAAACCCTCAGCCGTCGACGGTAAACGTCAGTGTAGTCGACGGTACTAATCTACGATAGGGTACAATAAGTTCTGCAGTTATCAACAAAATTTACAAACCTAAATTATCCATATCCAAATGTACTACATAACGTTTGCCGGATGAATGAATACTTAGTTCATTTCACTTTATCGTCTTAGTGCATTGCTACAAGATAAATGTCAAATATCATAGGATAATTCAAATCGAACTGTCTACAAATGACGATATAATGATCTTCCGTTAATTCTGATAGAGTTTTTGAGTAAGTACGTTTTTCGTTACTCATGATTAAAAGCTGTACGCTACAAAGCCTTGGAATATTCATTTGAAAAATATGCAACAATTTATTTGCGACTTGATTATAATAATTATACTGAATTACATAATTAAATGCAGCTCATTTATCGGCGTAGTTAAGTGTACAAACGGTCGTACGGTTTATCATTGCTGCATTCGACTGGTTTCGAAACATCTTGTGAATGTCTACATTATCTAGTTTTACTGTAGGCACGCGATCTTGCTACCTTTTTACTAAAATATTACTTATAATCATATTATTTACAGCCATCGGCCGCTATGCCGATTACAAGGTGGAGATTTCTCTAGCTTTTACTAATATTACTGTAACTGTATGTTAAAACTTATCGTTTTTGCATGAAATTTTTAAATGTGCTGCATTTATTGCGTTAAAAAAAACTATTTGTAGCACAGCTAACTAGTGTAAAGCGGTAGTACGAAAATTGTGTGGAAATAAAAATGACGAATACGTTTTATGCTCCGTAAATATGTAGAAGTGAGTAATTATGTTTTCTAATGTAGTATGTTTTACCATCTATGTAATCTACGATGCCAGTTACCACCAAGTCAATTATTACGAACAAAACGATAAATAAAATATTTTATTTTCATTACAGCCAATAACATACATTAGTAGCTAATATATTTGAAAGTTT
Organism: Agathymus mariae mariae; assembly: GCA_018251895.1. Classification (NCBI taxonomy): domain Eukaryota; kingdom Metazoa; phylum Arthropoda; class Insecta; order Lepidoptera; family Hesperiidae; genus Agathymus; species Agathymus mariae. The sequence goes on from DWPT01006834.1 coordinate 2,908, forward strand.
TTGCAGCATACCTACGTTTAGTGAGATACAAAAACCATGAGCTTCGATTGACCCTTATAAGGCAATTAATTTACTTGTTTATACATCATTGAGTTAAAAACGGTGATACACACGTGGTGCACGACAACAAAAGGCACTTAAGATTCTAATTTAACTTTAAACGTGTGTGAAAGGATCCGGGCTAACCGACTTGTTCGCACTTCCCGTGTTTATTCCCACAATTAATATGTACAAAATGTAATGCACTTTTATGGAAAATATAGACATTCTTACGTGCTTCGCTTTCAGTGTCGGAGATTCAGTAATAAGCGGGTCGACTTATAATTGTTCATTTCGGTATTCATGTAAAATAGATTAGTAACAATATTTAATTAATGTATTGACAATTATTTTTAAAACAACAATTAACTCTTTAAAATATAGTTTAAATCAATAATTAACGCTCACACACTCACAACAGCCTTAGAATGTTACTTTTGTAGCGGTTGCTTGGACATACTCATACCACTACCAACCACGACCGCGAGACAAATATTTATCAAAATCACAACCGAGTCGGTCCATTCAGCAAGATCACTACGAAAGTCAAGTTAGCTACCCTGTAGCTGGCTATAAAAATAATAATTCAATATTTTCCAAAAAATAATAATCCTATAGTACCACAATTCTACCGTTACGATGCTGTTTTAACGATACAAAAGATTTCAACGAGCTTTCGAGCACCGTCAACTTCATGCTAATGAGTTTTTCATTCACAAAAAATAACTTTCTCCAGTTTTTAGAAACATGTGTATAGTAAAAACCGCGAAGGTTTTTATACTCTGCCTCAATAAAAAATCTAACAGTCTTGGGTAAAATATCGTGTAGACTCGCAACGCAGCCGCCTTTATCAAACTTACGGGTACGCTGTTCACAGTACGCAGGCATGTATAAGATTAATATTATATTAGGTTAAGGCTACTGGAAGTGGCACAGTTTCTACTGTAGAATTGTTGTGTACGAGACAATTCTATTTCAGTTTAATCCCTCATGTATAAATATAAATTAAAGGATTAACTGTTGATATGGTCAAAACAAAAATTAGCCTTGTCGTCATCTCTCCCAAAAAATGTTTGCTTGATGAATGTAGAAAAAAAAATGTGATTAAGAAAGTATTAAATAAAACTATTAAATAAAACTAATTTTGTTCAAAAGCCTATTTAGTCTTGTTGCAATTGAATATTATGTGTTTGGAACACAGGTTAATGTATAGGTGATTGAGATGTAGCACAGAAACAAAATACAGTATCTCAAGATTTGGGTCAAGTGCAAGTTACATTCCATATTTATTAACAACCAACAAACAATAATCATTTTAATATAGTTACAGTTATTATTTCCTTAAGTTAAAGCAACATAAGCGAATAATCAAAAATTTAAATATCATGGTATAAACAAATTTTAACACCGACATCCGTCCTTCTTGAAATGATAATGAGAGAAGGAGCTGACAGATAATTTATAATTTGATATATTATAATATATATACACTTCTAGTGGACCTACATTCGGGATGTATATGGTTCGGGGATCATCGGTTGAGTTGTTCGCGATGGTTTCACCATATGGCGCTCCACATGCGCCGGACACCCGCTCGTGCCCTCGAAAATTGCAGGTTACTTTAATTGCTCTCATTGAATTAAATTGGGGCCATCTATTGCACTGTTTAATTTAAAACACGTCATCAAACTATACGTCAATAAAACTCTCTCACGATTTAAGCGAATGCATTAAAGTAAACGATGATTTGTTTGAATGATTCCGTCTTATTCTATTGACTTTGAAATCCATGAAACGATATGATGTCGGGATATTAATTACTTAAGGATCTTTACATTTAGTAATCAACCTAATCCAATGTAATAACTAACCAATATAATCTGTAATATGGATACATAATACGTTAGAATTTTTAATTTGCGTTATATTCAATAATTTCAATCATTGATATGTTGGCTGCTAAGGGAAAATATTTTATCAGTTATATTAGGTAAACTATACACCAATATAAAATTTTACTTTGTTTGGGTACTAATCCCCTCAAAAATCATATTTAAGTAACTCGGTGAATACGCTGTTCCATAGTTAAAATAAATACGCAACGGACCTCTAATTTTTTGAAGCACAGATTTAAATAGACAATATTGTAATTATAGAGAAATATATGTATTATGTTAATATATTCATTATCGCAAAGCGTGGATCTCTGTCAAGCTGTTCTAATGCAATAAATCTTAAGACACAATCTGATATTAATATTTTTATGTCTCTAGTAGATTTAGGCTTAGGTGGACTTGTGCGTTTCAGGCTTTAGACATCAGAAGTCGAAATAAAACTACTCGTTCGAGTACTTTTCAACTAAGTGTGTATGATGCGTGCATGTCACTAATGGCTCTCGGCAATCTCGTTCTCGACAGTCTTTCATATACACTAACTTGATTCGATCAGGGAACGAAAAGAAGAAAAGTTTGCTGAGTGACAATTGTACCATAGACACCATGCGTATATTAAATAGAATAGAGCCGCGTTTCGTCCTGATTGATTAAAATTTATTTATTGTCTAGTAAAACGCGATCGCTTAGCCACGCTTAAAAATAGCGCTTACATTGTTTCAGGACTAGGATTTTCTCGTTCATTGAATTTTAAATATATTTTAATTGCATTAATTTATAACTTTTTTTATTTATCGACGGATTGACATCCAACGACTAATGTGTCAATAAAGTCACCTTATAATAGTTTTTCTATCAGAAAGCGATCAGTTAAAATTTTATTGTATGTAGAAATTTTATAGATACAATTAAATTTAGGGAAATAAATATGGAAAGTAAAAATTTGTAAAAAGTTCTTTAATTATATACGTATATGTATATAACAATCGTGTGATGTACAAGATGTAAGTATTTCTTTTTTTATAATTTTGCATTCCATATCACATTCTTCCACCCCCTAACTAGAGAGATGATTCAACACGCAATCAATTAACAAGACTGACAATGATGATGAGAAGCCTATCGAATCTAACGAGAGCAAAGCCGCCCCGTTTTAATAGTCGTGTATTGTTTTAGATTGCAGCAATATGTCGGAGGCGTCGGGCCGTTATCTGATGAAATATGTCCGTTATGATTGGCAAACAAACAGTATGGCGCCGCCACATGTCGCGGCACGTGCGCCCGCGCATCGTTCGCTTTGCTCACTCAGGGATGAAACTACAGACCACAGAAAATTTATACATTTCAAAAATAGTGCAATTATATTCTTAATAATCGAAATACTGTAAAATATTACTTATGGCTAAATCTTAAAACTCACTAACATAATTTTTACAGGAAATACCACCATGAGTTACAATGCACTGATAAAACAAGTTTATTAAATATATAAACCATCCTTTGTTATCCATAAAACGTGCAATAAATTATATGCCCGCGACAATACATGCGTTCCATTAAATATAAAGTTATATATACTTTTTACAACAACAGAATCCGTTAAACGAAATCAATCATTATTTAAATAAATTAATTGTAAGTTATTTAATAGTAGCAGTATTAGTAATTTTTCCAAATCAAGAATTAAGAATTGCACCACCTACTATTATCAGGTATTTATTTAATATTTAACATTTTTAACCGCCTCAAAAGTTTTCAATTCGTTTGTATTTTTTAAATGTTTGTTAACACCGTCATTTGGATTTGAAAAAAAAACCTTTTTTGTTTGAAAGAATAGTCACCTTCACCTTCTTCAAATTAAAGCTGGTTTTGTTTCTTAAATACTTCTTTTCTTGTCCTTTGCCCATTTCACAAGATAGTTAAGTCTGTGGTCAGTGAAGCCAGCGCGGGCTCGCTACCCATCCGTCAGCGTAATCGCTTGTTAATCATTTTTCGGTCGATGAGGTTCATTGTGCTGTCCTCCACGGATTATAATATTATTTACGGCATATCAACTGTGCAAATTTTTTCAAATTTGCGGTTACAAGTCGCATGTTGGTAGTTTATGAAAACAGTTAGTCGGTGGGAATATTTATGTTGTTTTTCCCGTTAAATATACGTAAATGTGTTTTTTGTAAATGACAGTTCTATTACAGAACAGGTATTGACAATACATTTAAAACAACAACTATCTATTGATGAATAACGCATATATACCACGCATATATAACACTAACGGGGCTAGACCTGTAAATATAATATTTTTTTGGAAATTTTAATGCAAGTAGACTCTGTTGTCGATATAGTGATTAAAGTATATTTTTGGGGAATGTCTGGCCGTTTGCACACGTATAGTTTTAAAAAGAATTTAAATTATCTTGGCGTATTTAGAATGTATATTATGGGTCATAGTGCAGTATATTTTTAACTCCGAAAAATGGAACTGTTCCGAAGGAACTGTTCAAAGAGTGAGCGCGGATCTCTTGTTAATTATAAAGTGACTTATAACTTACAGCATAATAACGTGTCAACAATAACTTTAATTTCGATTGTGATAAATGACGAAGAGACTGGAATTACGCTAAACTGTGCTGAGGGCGCTTAAAGGTAAGGTAAAGAGACGTTACCGATGGGTTGTCAACCAAAAAGTTAGCGACAAACTCGCTTGTTTGCACAATCGTAATTTTTGCAGTTGAAACACATTTAAATTACAACGATTTTACAATGATATTTATCCACGTAAAGTCTAAGAGAAAAATAAAAATATATAATAGTATTATAGCGTATGTTAAGAACGTTAACTGTAAATTGGCCAATTATCACTTGCTGTATAAGAGTTACAGCTAGCCAATTACGTAAACAACCTTACGACCATGCACGAGTGCAGATCTGAAGACCTCAGTCAGCGGTCTCCGGTAGAAGAAATCTCACTAATTGCATTGTTAATCAGCACAGTGCACATCACACAAGAAGGCGATGTTCGCTTATAATCAATATTGGATACTCCTTTACCATCAAACTTACTGATATGCGAGTTACAATGGCTGATAAATGTAAATAACAAAGTTGGTGTCGTATGTACGTCAACAGCATTCGATCAGCCCGTATCGTTCGACCGCGGCTGAGAGCCGTCCATTGACATTGAACTCTGCGCTCCCAGTCGGGGAAACTAGGGGAAAGTGGGTGTTATTATTTTGAAACTTAAAAATTGTTATTTAACACAGACAAAAATAAGCTTACGGTCTCGCTGGTTGTAATATGTTTAATAGTGTTTTGGTCACCAATATGGAGAACTCGTTAACAAGTGAGCTCATCAAGAACAAGTAACAAGCAAGGTTAGGGTAATACCAGAGGTATAACGAATATGATCATGAAGATCCGATGACCGAACCAGTGATTGTTTACGATAAAGTACGACCTAGTCTACCGTTGGCCGATTTTTTACATAATAAACTGTTTGATTCAATAACTTCAAGCCCCTGAAACGCACGAATACCTCCTTGTAATAGAAGATACCTCACCTTTTTTGCCGCCCAAAAGTCCATCGACAGACTTAACGACGGCTAACGACAACACTGCAATCAACAGCTTATCATTCCCTCCAAAATTTAATTATACAGATAATAAAATGTTATAATCGTTCTAATGTAGGTAGCAGTTCCCCTCGCGTGTTTTGTTGCGGTGACGCTACGCCCGCATGCGGCGGTGATTTGCATGCGACTCCGCACGGATAACGCCACTGATAACTTTTTATTTCTCCAACATCAGGGCAGTTAGCAATATAATAAGATGGACAAAACTTTAATAAAATATCTAAGTAGTATTAGTATAATTATTATAGTACAAAATCACGACTTCGGTGCAATAATTGGTAAACTAAAAATAATAATTTTGGTTTATGAATATTTTAAAACGAAATATGTTGTTGGTATTTCAGTTATCGAAGTCCACATAATTATATTTATGTCTCTATTTCAGGAATTTCATATATACTCATTTTACATCACTTTGTTAGTAGGTCTGGAGTACTGAAGAGTAAATATGTAAATAAATAAAAGTTTACACTCATACCCTCGCTGTAGGATACTCTGTGTTGCGAATGGCATGGACAAACGCAAATATGACATTACAACCCATGACCCGAGAACAAACTTTTACCCACCCAATAAATGTCTGCTCCAGCTGGGAATTGAATCCGGGACCTCTCCCTCGTCAAGCAGGGTCACTACCAACTGGGCTATGGGGTCGTCAATCGCTTAACAATATATGTAACTAACTGTAATTGAATCCAACATGATTTATTACTGATTGTGGATAATACTGAATCATGTATTATATAATAAGTATTAAGGAAAATAAATGTATGAATTCCTAAAAATGATGATTTGTAATGGTATAAGATTAAACAATTTATTTGATTCAATTTTTAATATAAAATAATAAATACGATGAACAATCATTCTTGTGGCTCTATAATAAAAACGTTCCTCGTTAGCAAACTACTGCGTTATAGGTACGAGTACCAAGAATGGATAACATTATTGTAATTATTGAATGCGCAAGTCAGTTATCGAGCGCTAACGACCTAATGAAATGAATAGATAATGAAGTAGGGCTAATAGAATACTAAAGCTACCTTTCTTCCTACGCAAGTTAGCAAAAAACGGATTAGCGCAGTCGATCGTATGAGCCAAAAACATACAATTCGATACCAAACACTGTTTTTAGTTTTCGGTAGCTCTTCAATTTTGTTATTTGCCAGTTCTAATTCATGAGTTAGAACCGGGGAATTCCTACTACTACAGGTCGTTTGTCATTAGGGTCTGTCAAGTGTCAACTGTCAAGAGGTTTTCCCGCCACTGCAATCTCGCCGTGACCATCATTAAGTACAAGTAAAATTACAATTATCGTGATTACCTGTTATAGTTAAAATGTGTGTTCAATATTATAATAAAAACATTTAAAACGTCATAATTAATATAAATAGATGATTTCGTATAGTACATATAAGCGCGCGCGGCCACACTCACAGATATAAATCGCACTCTCACTATAAATAATTGGAAAACTCTACTTACAAATCAAAAAGTGGTTATGCAGTTGTTTTTTCTTTGTTGATTTGTGTTTTAGTTCTGTGTATTTGGAAGTCTGGTGTTTCATGATATAGGAGAATCTTAGTTTGAGCATCATTTTCTTAAATTAGTTTGAACAATTTTTTATTTTACTGTAAAATGTAATACTTACTTTTGAGTTTATTGTCCGTTCTGTATCTATTATCATATATTTAAAATTTGTTTGTTTTCGCAAAAATCAAATATATTTTTGAGAGAAATATTTGAAGACTATTATTTTTTTATAGCTATCTCATTAACGTTAGAACTTTTTCCTTGTGTAAAATAACATTATTATGTACGAAATACAATTTTATTTTGTAAATAGGGGACAAATTAGTAGACGGGCCACCTGATGGTCAGTAACCACAGTCCACCATGTATGTCCGTACTGCTAACAGTGCAAACGACGTGCGCCATCCAAAATGGATGGATGATGAAAATGGAAGCGGTATACTCGCTTATTGTATTGTAAATCTTGAGTTGATAGTAGGTAGGCTATGGATATGAAATTTCTGATCTGGATATGGATACGAATGTATGAATATTATTTTACCGGTTTCGGTTACGAATATCGATATTAAATTATTTCAGATTATCCGACTGTTTCGGATAATTTCGGTAACAGATGTTACATGATTTATGATTGGGAAAAATATAATTATAATGTACTTAGAAGGTTTCACTTTATTTCTAGATATTATGTGATATTAATAATCACAGAAAAAATACTAGCCTTAAAAATTTGATAATAAAAACTGTCGAAAGATAGAGCGAACTGGCTAGTGTATCGGCCTTCGAAAACCGGTTATAATGTGTTTTATTTATATTATGCACCTATTTGGTGTATTACCGAAATTATCCGATTTTTTATCTGATTCGGTTACGGTTTTGGATGATTTTTTATTTCGGATATTCGATAGTTTCGGTTAAAGTTACAGAGCTCCATAACACCCCTGATTAATAGTAAGTGAGTATATTTTAACAACATAGTACGGTAAAAGGCTTAGCTACCTATCTGTCTACCACGTCCAAATCGATTCCGATGTCAATGATACATTAACATCGAGAAATAAGTTTCTCAAACTTCGAAAAAGCATGAAAAGCCGATATTTTCATAACACAGACATGTTTAAACTAGGGATGTTATGGATATGATATTTCGGATCCGGATATGGATACGGATATATGAATCATATTTTAC
>DWPT01006835.1:0-11192 GCA_018251895.1 Agathymus mariae mariae
GGAGTCAATATCGTAAGCGAGGAGGTTCCGGAGGCTCTGTCGCAAGCGCTGGATGCGTTGCGGCAGTACCTGGTGTCGGACGAGTCGGACGGCGCTGGTGTGTCGGTGTCCGGCGCTGACGGACCGCTGGCGAAGGCCGTGTGTAGCGAGCTGCTGGTGCGCGTCTCCGCGGCGCCCGCCGCGTTCACTGCTTTGTGCGATGCCGCCGCTGTCATGGTGGCCGCCGGGGCCGATGACAGATCTCTGCAGGTAGATACTTTTAGTTTTAAATGCCAACTAAACTCTGGGCGACTAAGATTATAGTCGTATATTTTGTAGTTCATTACGATTAACTGCTTAATACAAATGGTCTTGATACAATTATTTAGTTTTAATATTATTGACATTGAATTATAATCTGATATGTAAATCTTATCAGCTTATGTACCTCGTCTTAAATATTGTTAATGAAATATTCAAATATATTTTGTTATATAGAAAATACTGCTTACGATTCCATTCCGAAGATGTATTTTACTTGACGTAAACGCATATCAGCAAAATTCCGAAAATGTTTTTAATGTGTTGAGGATTGATTTGATTTGTTCTGGGGGGACTGCCCGAACCAAACCAATTTGCGGAAATTGCACGACTCGCTCGACCCGAACGACCATGATCGAGTTCCTATGAATCTAATTGTGGGGAACAAATACAAAGTGTGGCATGTGTAAAGACTGTTTGTTGGTTTATCTAAAGATAAGTCGCCGAGTCACGTGAGGATCGAAGGATATGCAAGTGTACTCGTGTCTAAGGACGCACACGAGCAGGCCGCCTCTTTGTGTTCTTGATGTTCCAACTGTACCCTTGTCACCTTTCACAAACGTTTTCTTCTAATATTAAGCAACGCTAATTATACTGGCCATCGGCAGCTCTGTGCTGTACGTCACGTACATATGTGCGGGATCGTAGGGAGAAAGGGAAGGGGAGAATGACAGTACCGTCAGAATAATTTAACATTCTTTCGATCCCACAAGCACTCGAATGTTATACATAGGTGGTGAAAACAATGTGTTCAGACTATTGGAATATTTTTTGAATCTTTCTCATTGAGTCTTAATTAAATATTACCGTTTTATTCAAAAAAAATCATAACATTTAGAAAAGTATTATAAGAGACCTGCGTAATTAAACTATGATTAGTTCTTGAGCGTACTTGTGAATTCATTCATCTGTATTCCTTTTAACTTACGTGCGAACATCCTTTGTGTCTTTTTATTTTAAATCCATCTTATCAGAATATTCAATTGTAGAATATTTGAAGGGTTCCAAATTCATATTTGATTGACATGTTACCACAATGACATTTGACGTCCAACGCGCAGGCTGTCACGCTGCTGATGGCGCTGCACCTGCCACAGATAGCGTCGAAAGCGGCGCGTGCGCTGCCCCGGTACACTGACATAATCGTAGCTGACGTCGGTGAGTCTACAACTATTTGCATACCGACCTGTCACCCGACGCTGTTGTCTCAGGAATTCAATAAAAAAATATTAAGCTTTAAACTATGCTGTACTAAATAAACTAGCACTGACGTGTCAGCTAAGTCAGTTTTTAAAATGTTTGTGCATATTATGCTCTTGAGAACTAAAATGGACCTTCGCATTCGTAAGTATCGGTTGGTCGAAATTAAACTGAACGCACAAGACGGCTACATAGACATCAGAATTACTAGAGGTCATCGTGAATTGGTGTTCGAAACGCTGTATGATTTATAACTTATATCATAACGGACGGCATACAACCCAGTTACATGATTAGCCACCACGAGACCTAGTCTCGGGTCGAAATATGGGTAAAAATCGCGAGTACCCCCTTACGGCATCGTCAGATGTTTCATGGCGAGGCTGACCGTTTTGCTTGTGGCGGATAGGTAGCCAGTGGTCTCCAGCCTAATAACAGTGACGCGTTCCACCCCAGGCTTCTGGAATAGTCATGTATTCTATTAACAACTAAACATAAGGTGGATTACACATCTATATCGATGTCAATATATTGATTTAAGGAAGACATAGCGAGTAAGCCTGTATACTTACTTTGTATAAATAATGGTTATAATTATAATGTTTTGGAGTACGATAAAAATAATTTTGCTTGGTTAAATTTTTCCTTGATTGTTGTTTTGCGTAGCGTATTATGCGTGCGGCATGGCGGTAAGGTCGGAGGGCTCCGAGGGGGCGCGTGAGGCGTTCGTCATGTTGAACCACTGCCTCGACCTCGCGGAGGCGGCCGACGATGATTCCGCTCACTTACTGGACTACACTGATTTCGGTGAAAGAAATATACGATTAATTTAGCAGTACCCACGATTGTTTGTGATTGGGATTCTACCTTTAAATATAATTGGTCTAAAATTAAGGCATATTATGTCAGGCATGCAGGAAGGGATATAATATGATACTTCATCTCATGAAGTGGCGGTGTTCTAATAAATAAATACAAAAATAAAATTACAACGTATCTTCATAGTCTATATTTTGTGTCAAAATATTTGGAATATGGACCAATAGATTGCTTGAACTGCTTACATGGGAAAAGGCCACAAAAAGTAGATGGTGTGTGAAGCACGGACTTGTGAGGTCTATACCAGAAGTTTGCGCATTATGAATAATGATTAGACATTGCTTGAAAAGTGTGTGTTTGAAACGAAAGAGAAAATTGTTAGCTATAGCGAAAATTTTGGGTGTAACGACATGTTCAACCATGCCACATCTACTAAATAACTCAGCCTCAATAATGTTTAGCTGTAATTTGTCGGTCTTAATCCAGTGCCGTGACGAAATTTCGGAGGTCATTGATTCCGCAACAAAGTTATTGATACACCAATTTTTAGGATTTTACGAGCAGAATTTCGCGTCGATTTGGTAGACCAGTCGATTTGTTGCCGTGTATTTTATAATCTCATCATCAAAACACGTCAGTGTGCAATAGTTAATAGACAATACCTGATTAAAGAACCACCAAGATTTTATTTAACTCAATATAAGGATTGAGTCGCCATAGACAGAGGCAATAAGACGATTTAAAAATTGGTCTGCAAAGTTTGTCGACTAAGCATAATTGAAGGGGTCTGTGGGAGAAAAATGGTACAATAGAGAAACCCATATAAATGACTACAATAAGATTTAAAAGAAAATATTTCAAAAATAGTTTCTTTTATATCATATGTAATGTTGTACGTACACAGTAATAACGCTTAGGTGAAATTTTGCAGTCATTTTATCGTAAAGATAACTAACAAAAAGGATATTTTTGTAAATTTTAGTTGAATCAATTTAGTTAATTAGCGTGATTTATTTGTGAGGCAGTTGTCCCTGGTGACAATATTATTATCACTTACATGCTTAGTAATTAGTTGGTTTATCGTTCTATATCCCTTAAGTGGTTCCCAAAATAAAACTCGCTATTGTATGAGTTCTTATTTTATCATTTACTAGCGTTGGAATACTGGTAACCAAATGATAAATTCGCTGTGAGGCTTAAATATATTTCAAGTGTTAATAATGCAAGTACATACGAGTATAAACGTTTTAGTTAAGATAATTGGAATAAAAACTTGCACGGTTGCACTTGATCGTTTTATGAGACATTGCATTACAGAAGTCAAAGGTTATTCTGTGTTGCAGAGTGCACGGATTGGTCGCGACGACCTCTGTTGTTGGAGAGGAGTGCGGTGCGCGGCGAGCCGCTCGACGAGCTGCGCGACTGGGTGCTCGCCGTGTCCATGGACCAGGCCGTAGATCAGGTATCTTTATTGCTGTATTCGATGTGCTAAGTAACCATTTAACACAACAAATATATATATTACTATGAACTTGTTACTTCCTAGGTAGTAGACTAACAGAATCACTGAACAATACAAATGATTATAGGGTTGCCACTAATGCGCTTGTGGTGCCTTAACATGTTAGTACTTCGTTTTGTTTGCGGGGTACCAGTGGTCGGATTCTAATTTGTTACAGGCCAACACGACATTGATACGACAGGGGATTGCCAACAGTTAAATAAGTCATCAGTTCTAAAATATACATGTTAGGGTTAGATTGTGATATTGCTTTGAGTCACACGTACGCTACATTACGATCGTTATGTTACGCAATGCCGATATAGGCCGCTATGCAGCTTGGGGATAGTAGTAAGGTGCGCTGCTAAATCTTTATATATATATATATATATTTCTTGTGTGCGCGTGTATGTCACTGAATTCCTCCTAAACGACTGGACTGACTTTGATGAAATTTTTTGTGTGTTTTCAAGGGGATTTGAGAATGGTTTAAATTTACAATTTGGTCCTTTGGAATATGTTTTTTTGGAAAATGGAAATTTTCCACTGGAAATTTTCGAATTACAGACGTGTGTATAGGACAACGTCTGTCGGGTCAGTTAGTACCATATAATATTACACTACACTGTTATTCCCATTACCTTTATATATTGCGCTACGACAATACTGCTTTTCCACAACAGGGAGTTTTTACACAACGTCCAGTGTAGACTGTTATATTACGGTACTACGCTATGCTACGGTGCTACGCAGTGCTACGTTGCTGTGCTACGATGCTAAGCAATGCTACGGTGCTACGTGCCTACGACAAGCTCACTATGCCGTAGTGCAGAGCTATTTTAACAAATGTAATAATACCGGACAAATAAAAAATGAAATGAAGTATTTTTTAAAATATGTATAGAAAAAAAAATATTTGCCTCCTCCACATTTTTTGTTATGTTTTAAAATTAACATTGTATTCGTGTGTTCAATTTGTTGTCGCAGACTCTTCCTGTGGACGCACGTGGGTTGTACAGCGCGAGCGTGGGCGCGGAGGAGCCGTGCTGTGTACTCACCGGGTACCCTCTTGGCTCTCGTCTGGTCACATTCACCAATGGTAACAACGTAAACTCCAATTTTTGAAGTTGTTTCTGGTGGGTTTTTTTTTATATTTATTTTAAAAGTTGATCTAACAGGCGAAGTGCACAGTTTGTTAGACACCATACATCTGTTGAAGTTCGTTATAATAAAGATTAAGGTAGCAGCAGACAAGTTGCTGCATTATGTTGAAATAAATATTTGTATAGATGCCATCATGGTTTATGGAATTTAGTGTTACGCTCTAAATACTCGACAATTTATCATTGATGTGTAGCTACTTGGTTCAGTAAACTTTGTTCTGCGTTTGTTTTTGACGAAACTATAGTATGCTTCTATTTCATAAATATGGAGTTTATTAATAATTAGTCTTGAAGGAATTGTTGTGTAGATATCATCTGTATTGAGAAATGTTCTTTCTTTCTGGGCCGACTAAGGATTCCTGGTGTTGCGGTGGCATGTAAATACACAAATATGACATTATAAACACCCATGACCAGAGAAGAAACAATTATTTGTCACATAAATATCTGACCCGGCCGGGAATCGAACCCGGGACCCCTCGCTCGGCAGGCAGAGGGCCAATTGGCCTACGGGTTCGTCAATTACACTAGTGCAATATGTCATGCATTATAGGAATAGTGATTATGACATTATAGGTGACCACTTACCATCATCATCATCATCTGTTCTTTTGTCGACTAAGCACATAATAAATCACATCATTTTTTTAAATTACATTATCAATCATATAAATTTTATAACCAAAACCTGGGGGAATGGAAGTGTTCTCGTATTTAGTATGTAACTAATGTGAGAGGTGTATCGTCAGGCCGGTGCGCCAACCGCGAGTGGTGGTCGCGCGCGGTGCAGGCGGCGCAGAGCACGCAGGGCGCGCGAGCGCCGGCCGCGCCCGTCGCCGGAGCGCTGCTGCGGCACGTGGGGCGCTGGTGCGGGCCCGCCGATTACACGCATATATAGTTATACATGTAATACGAAATTAATAAACGTATGGATAATATATGAATGTCTTTTTTATTCTGATTAAATTTGGTTAGCCCAGAGTGACAATATTTACATTTACTATTCTAATTAATGTAGAATTTAGTAAAAGTTGACTGATCGCATTGTTAAAAATGATGTTGATTCTTATTTCAACATGATAAATATAAAATATCCAGACGATTGTTGAATTTGGAAACTGACACGGTATCTATATGTTAATACGTGAAGAGATACTTTTGTTTTCATTTTTCTCCTGTCAACCGATTGTTTTCTTTGATAACTATTTCTAACCTTGCGATATCGTTAAGAAATTGTAAACAGAACGGATCTTAATGATTGGGGTTGAATTTCGACCACAAGTCGAACAAAGTGTTTTAGACGGCATGCATGAAGATGCGTGAAGTGACGCAGTGAAGACTGTGTGATTTGTCAGGACTCAACAAATTTATTGAATAGGGTGGTAATAGGGCAAAGGAATTTTTGGCATTGATAAAAAAACAGCAAGGTACATTTTAATTTATTTTAAATTTTTCAGGTATCATTATAAAGCAAGGGGAGGGTTAAATGAAATACATCGGTGTGTTTATATCGCTATAATAAACCCACTTGTTATCACATTTATTTTAAATATACTTTGACACATATATTAATGACTATGATAATTTCAATTTCACAATGATTACTGGAAGATCAAAATACTCACAAATAATACATTAGCATAGGTAGGTATATCAGAATTTATTTCTATCGCTATTGCAGTATACTCAGATCAAAAGAGAAAAGGTGTCATATAATATAAAGGGTTGGTAATCGGTCGTCTCAGTAATCATCGCGAGAGCTGAACTTGGAAACGAGAGCTTGTAAAGAGGCATCTGCAGACGCCATAGAGTATACAATGCTAAGATAGGTAAGAAAGGTAAATACACAATAAGGATATTCGATACCGTATCACAATACGCTTCGCTGTGCTGCGCTGCGCTGCAGTGTTCGGCGCAGGATATGTCGAGTACAATATGTACGGAAACTGGTATCGGGGGTCATAGAGGCACAACAATGTTACTCGATAAATTTACACATATCAACCTTACATAGAATAATATGTTTTATACTAACATATAATGATAGTAAGCGTAAATTAATCAATCCTAACGTACGTTAGAATCGATAGTTATAATATAAATGTTAAAATATCTAGATTTCATTGATATAATATTGTATTGAGTTATTTAAATATATTTTTTACAGCTTTATAATTTCGCTAATTTATAATCAACTGAAAGTATAGTGTAAAAATATACTCAACGATCGGTTAGGTACCTGTATTGCATCATGTTAACGTTAAAAATATAAACTATATGTGTCTCTCTCTTACAAACTGTACGATATTTGTATTACAGAATTAAGAATTAACTATGTGTATAGTGTAACTCTGTAGGTATATAATTTTTCTACAATTTTTACGGTACTGCAACGACGAAATGTGGTATGTTGTCAACCGCCACTAAGCTAAGACAGCACTGGAAGAACACAGTATTTCACGAGATTGTGCGACTGATTATAGATCTCGTGTAGATATGTTGATTGTATCTATCATAGAAAGTAATAATACAGGGTTACGTTTGAGACACCTAAAAGCTATGTAGATCCAAATTCTGTAAAATAGAATAACTCCTGTCGTAAAATAGGTTGGTAGGTATATTAATGTATATCAAGAATTGAATTTTTTGCTGCTATATGAGTTTTAAAAATGAAAATGTGAAGTCTAAAAGTTAATTATTCTATGGTTAAGTGTACATATTGTATTATTATGGGTATTATAGTGAGGACCCACATGCTTCACGCCGCATCTATTCGTAAGGTTTTTAGCTAGGAGTAACGGGCTGTGCACTCGTATACTAGACTCACGGCACGGACGGGAGGAAGGCGCAGCGAGGTTGAGTCGCAGCCGCTCAAATATAGGTATAGCCAAAATTTCCTCCTCTTTAAATAAAAAATTTATACGAGTGCAAATACGTCTTTATCTTTAGTCGATTTTGTCTGTTGGATTTTCAGATATGTTGACTGAATTACGTCTACGAATAAAGTGATGTGAGGGGACTATCGTCTTCTGCCTCGACTGAGATACGAGATCACGCCGCGACCGTGCCGCGACGCCACCGCGACGTCACTCGGCTTACCAGTGAGCGATGCGCCTGAGAGGACGGTTTAAATCATGTCAAAAAATTATTGAGTGGAAAATTATATCGCATGAAAATCGGCGACAGATATATCTAGACGTAGATGTTTTAGGACCAGAAAATTTGAATCTGCAGAGCTTTATGATATTTAAAAAATAACCCTATACCTAAAAGCTAGGTCATGGGGGTGCGCGAGGAGACGTCGGCCCTTCGACGTCCTACACACGAGTAGTGCGACACTACAGATCAATATGTAAACTATAATTATAATTAGCTTTGAGATATTGCACGACGACTCTAAACATCTAGTTCCAATAAAGAATCATGAGTGTTGTCACTCAGGATGGCGGTCACATTTCGAACCCTAGAGCGCTAACCTAATACACGATCTGTAAGATACACTTTGTGACATCTACTTTAAGACAATATTCAGAGATGTGTATGTTACATTTGATGCTAGTATTATAAAAGATTATCACGAAAATAGTTGTGCGTAGAAAAATTTGAAAAACAATTTAAATAGATATTTACAGGCTTAAAGGATACACGTTGTATTTTGATATAAATAAATAGTGCCGACGCTGTCGGCAAGTAGATTAGCTTTGTAGGGAAAAATTCACTAAAGCACAACCTTGGAAGAATAATACTTACCTAGTCGAATTTATACACTAATTACTTAAGAAATCTATGAGTCGTATAAGGCAAAGTTTTAAAGATGGGGTTGTATAAGATAATATCAAATACACAATATTTGTCTCAATACACTTACATACAAACAGCGAAAAATTAATTAGAAATTACACGTTATAAGTTTTATTATATGTCTTATAGCCGTGAAGGTAAATTGATTTTATAACTTAAGTTGACATAATCTACAACTTTAGCTGGTTGTTTCAAAATATCTTTGTTACTTAATACAACCAAAAACAACCAGTAACAACATACATAGTAAATTGTATATAATTCATAATTATAGTTGTAGAAATATAAGAAGACATGAAGTTCCTAGTGCCAGAAGTGTCTGGAGTAACAATACCTATAAATATTTTCTACGAATCAATGATAATAAAGCCACTAATTACAGTAGTACCACATATAAAATGTCTACAAATGCAAATTACACAATTATACTGCTTCGAAGTTCAAGATAGTATTTTTATTATTGGATTTTTATCTTGCGTTATATATGTTAATTATTTCTTTGTTTATAATGAGCATATAGTATTTACGTCGATTATTATATTTCAAATATTTTAATTTTTTAAATATTTTTGGGCACGCGTCCACAATTTATACTATTAAGCATTTTTAAGCTCCTTTTTGTAATACTATCCTAAAATGTTGATGTTGATTACATTATACGAAGGTTCGCTTTGCAAGCTATGTAATATTATTTGTAGTACGCGTATAGAGGTGTAGTCGTGCGTTACGATACGTTGCCACACTTATAAAAAATTACAATTATAAAAAATTGTCAGAATGGTTTTACATCGAAACTACATACATTGTTTAGTGAATAAATTAAAATCATAATTTGGCGTTGAATTTTTTGAGATATATTTACTACGGGTTTGATTGGTCAACTTAATGCTTTTAGTAGAGTATAAAAGAACAAAATTTAAATTAAAAGATTATTTACTGGGTTAAAAGATTATTACTTGCATCAATGAGTTTATATTAAAAAAGTTGAATTGAAACAATTTAATACAATGACTAAGGAAGAATAACAGTTTCACTATGGGTGTAGAGGATTTTTTTTAAACATTATAGGAGAAGTTGTGTCTAAAAATTATCCAGTTAGTCAGCAAATGTATGAAAGAGATTAAAGTAAAAATGTTAGATATATCGCGTTAAAAATGTATTCACGTATTAAACAGTTAATTAGATAACGCAGTTTTTATACTAATTTCAAGTTTTGGCAAAACCTTGTGTTTACGAAAAACTACCCGGCGATTTTTAACGATTTTTAACACCTGTATATACTTTGAAATATTTTATACGTTGCTGGAAGAAACACGAGCTATACAATAGAACTAATCACATTAAACATTAAAATCTCGTTAATTGCCATTAACATCTATCCATTAATACTATAATAAACTGTCGAAGTGGGATTCGCCTCTGTATGAATCATATTTTTATTAAATGTCCCTATTTTTATGTAGACTTTATCAATATATTTATAAAACATTGAAGTTTTGGTCTAAGTGCGGCTAAGAGCAGGATTACACGACCCTGGGTAAAGGGCCCGTAATGAAATACGAATAGGATTTTTCTTATCATTGCTTAATTTTGTACTAGCAAAGTAGATTTGTACAAAGTAGCCTAACAGCTAAATGAATTCCGATAATGAATTAGGCCTTTGTTGGCTGTACAAACTACATACACTGAATAACAAAGTAAAATGCATAGCGAACCTCGCAGCCTTTCCGCAAATAATAAGTTTAGACGTATTCGCGTGGAAAAGAAGACGTAGAACCGGTGACGCGGGGGCAACAGCAGGAGGTGCAGTCATCGGTAGCACATCATTAGTAGGGACGGAAGCCGTCGGGAGGCGCTAACGGTCGCGGCGCTCCGGCGACGGCTCCCTGGATCAGTCGGGCGACTCGTCGGCGGCGAGCGAGGTGGCGGGGAACAGCGGGTACCAGCCGTAAGTGCGCTGCGGAAGCGTGAGCTTGTCGAGCGCAATCTCCGCACCGCCCAGCGCCAGGTTATGCTCGAAGCCGCCGCAGCGCTGCCATAGCATCACCACCAGCGTGCGACCCAAGGCTTCGCTTGCCTGCAATGTATGTGGAACACGTTTTGCACCAATACATAAACTTATTTTAGTACCGAATCATAGTTATAATTTTATTTCTATTAACTATTTTATACCAAGGTATGAGGTAGCTTATCAGAAAAATAATTTATTATTTAATGTAATAAAATGTATTAGAAATAAGTTGTAAAAATCGATTAAACAAAAAAAAAATAAGGAGCATAAGTTCTACTTTGATCTATGCCGTATGTTCGTTGTCCACAGAGTAAGTATATTTCTTCTTTCTTACCTTCTTCTCATTTCCTGGCCGACAACGCATCAGTGATACCTTTGGTCTTGCTGATGTCCATGG
>DWPT01006836.1:0-11190 GCA_018251895.1 Agathymus mariae mariae
ACGTGTTATTTCAGTATACAGAAAGCACGATAATATAAAGTAAATATAATAGTAACATTTTGTAATTCACAACTATACATCAATAATAGCAAAGTTCCAGTAGGAAAATTGAGATAACAGATATCTCTTTATGGTTTTTAGTATCATAATATTCATAAACCCACGCCTTCTCATTAATCATAACATGAAAGACTACAAATAAATGTCAAGTTCACTTGGTGACACTTACTGTTTACAAAATTTATTAAAACAATGGAAACATTGTTTTTAAGTGTATTTTAACGATGTCACACATATAAGTTTTTAACCATTTGGCCGTATTGGGGCGGTCTAGAATACTCCCCCCAATCCCATACTGGCAGGACAGGGTGTCGTAAGAGGCAACAGAAGCCAGCCTGCTTGGTGGTAGGGCTTTGCGTAAAGATTATATTATCAATATTATTATTTAGCCGTTAATGTTATTATTGGTATTATTATCTTATTAACCAAACGACTCCTCGTGTTCCGACTGGGGGC
This sequence comes from Agathymus mariae mariae, assembly GCA_018251895.1. Classification (NCBI taxonomy): domain Eukaryota; kingdom Metazoa; phylum Arthropoda; class Insecta; order Lepidoptera; family Hesperiidae; genus Agathymus; species Agathymus mariae. Next base: position 517 of record DWPT01006836.1, read on the forward strand.
TTGAGAGCCAGTATTTTCTTTTTACCTTTTTATTTCCTGGCCGACAACGCATCAGTGATACCTTTGGTCTTGCTGATGTCCATGGATTACGATGGCCACTTACCATCAGGTGATTCGTCTGCTGGTTTATCGGCTATTACCATAAAAAAAGGTTCAGAGGTGTTAATATAAACACAGAAAAAATTATGAATAAGTTTTTGAGACATAGTTTAAATCATACAACAACAAAGATTGATTTCCTTTATTCAAAATATATGTTTTTCTTTCATAACGAAAGCGTACAGGTTTCGAATAACGGTTGTTTGTAATAGATGGATGTCTAATAGACATATTAGATAAAATTTTGCTTACATCATTGTCACCTATTTCAGAACAGACTGGCCTTGGAACGTGCTATTATTAAAATAACAATGTTGTGAATTCAAATCTGTGACCCGAAGGGACACATACCGTCGTATATTGCACAGATGCTTCGCACGGATCTCGGCGGTGGAAATGGACAACATAATCTGACATTTCGTAAGAAAATTATATTGCGAGATAGACGCAAGCATGCGTGTGTTTGCTTGTAGTGGCCAGCATATGTAGGAGGAGAAAGCTTTTATAGACCAACAGGTTGTGTCTATTTTAAATTATTGTCCTAGTTAAAAAAACTCGGATGCGATCTGTAGTTGGATGTGTAAGTGACCAATAGCAGCAGAATTTTTTGAGTAACAGGACACATTCAGCTTTGTATATGTCATAAGATCCAAAATTTTTATATATAGTATATAAATTTTTATATTGAAAGTTATGAATGTCATATAATATATTTCTAAGAACTAGCTTGGCGATATGTCTCTTAACCCAACCGTAGGGGCTCAGCTTTTTAATTAGGAGACTTATCTCCTATAATAAGCCTAATATGAGCCTTAAATCATTAACCCATAAATGAAGGTTGACTCAGTGACCATTTCCAATTTTCATCCAAGTAGTAAATTATAACGCCGAGCTTTATGGGGTCAATGGGGCTACATACAATAATGTTCAAACAAATTACCATAAAAACCCTAGTGAACGAGGTAAACGAGGCATCGATCATATAATGACGCTTACGTGACCTGACACTCGGGCCGGGGATTTTGGTAGCTTGCCAAAAGAGCGGCTGTCGCGTTCAACAGGTCAGCGAGGCCTAATACATGGGCAAATTTTTCACAGCAGTTATGGTTCTTGAATCAACTGTACGAGGCTGATTATGAGGGAGATGTCATCTCTGCTACTCTGATGTGTTTTAGGTTCAGGATATCCGACAATGAAAGAATCCTTATTTTGTGCGCGTCTGTTTGTCTGTTCGTATATCACGTATGTTTTTTTCTGACATTGCTGGACTTTGAATTTTGAAAATGTCTCATTATACGCGATAATAACATATTATTTTAATTATATTGAAACTTAAAGATTAAACAAAAGTTAACAAAATATACTGAAGTTTACCATTATATCATCTCCGTAATCTCCTAAGCTACTAAGTATAAAAAAGTTAATGAGGTAGAAAATATTTATCATAATAATTTAAAAAATTACAAAGAAGAAAATTCTACGAATTATACGGGAAAAAATTCCTGGAAATATTTAGATACAGGACAAATACCTCACCCACCCGAGTTCAGTTCGGGTTTGACCCCAATTTATTTACGAGTAAATTTATTAATATCATAAAATGAGAGTGCGAATTTTGTGAGTTTATCGAAGATTACCCTCCACGTGTGTATGATATGTATCTCCGTAACTACAAGTACCTCTCCCATATGTTTTTTTCCATTTACAAGGTAGGTACATAGTTTCAGGTGGTTATAAGCTATATGTCATATATATATATAAACGGTTTTTTACATAAGTTAATGCTTGACATTAAGCCCACCTGGTGGAAAGTGGCGATGAAATCTAAGATTAAATATGTACCTACTAAGACAGGTAATTGTGCAACCCGAAAAAAATCCTAACTAATGACACATGAGCCAGCAGACAAACAGAAAACCAAAGGCATCTTAGTGTGTGTTTTGTCTATTGTAATATATAATTTCACAAAACAATAAGTTGGAAAAAACAATTGTCATAATACTACTAATTATTTTAAATGTAAAAGATAGCTAGGCCCACGGTTCTATTTGAGATATATTGAGATAATGAAACTGTAACGCGCATCTGTAACTTGAATAACAAAATCTACATAATAGATATTTTTTTGGATTTTTTTATGTACATAGGTAGACTTTATTGTGGCTGTATACGCATCAAACCACTGAACAGATTTTAATGATTCTAAGAACGAAGTATATATATAGGTGGAGCAAATAATAACATGGGTACGTGTATATATAAAATATGTAATGATAAAGTGTTTTGTATTTCAATTGTTTGGTTCATAGCACAGCAAGTTGCAACATGAGCACAGGAGGTCAATAGAACCTCAAGAACAGATTAAGTTTTGACTATAGATATTTTTTTACAATTTCTACGAATATGATCTCAATCGTCAAACTTAAAAGTTCATAGTCTCTGAGAAATATGTCAACAATTATATTTATTATTAATAAATATAAAGTTGTGGCTGTGGCAGACTTTGTTTTTTTAAATTTGAATTGAGATTTCTAAATATTTTGTCTCCAGCTCTCTAGCTACATATTTATCAGATCCTTGTATATAAATCATCGCATTAACATGTATTGTGTGAACTGAACATCAAAAAGACAGACGCTCAGAAGAGAATTACGTTTTTATCATTCGATATTTTCGTAAATTACTATGTAATCATTATAAAACGCATATAAAATCCGTTCAGTAGTTTACAATAATTGTCTTTACGTTTTGTTTTTTTTAAGTTTTTATCATACAGATTCTTTTAAATTATGTCATAACGCATCCTAATCCGACATAAAAGAAGAAAATAGTAAATAAGGTGAAAGTGCAATTGATAAGCTAAGGGCCGAAACGTGGCCCGTCATGGCTCCGTAGAATTATGTAAAACAAGCCACGGCAGTTTGGGCGGCCGCCAAACAGCCTGCGTGATGAGTTCAACAGGTCAACAGATTACTGTAGTGGGAATTACTTGGACAAACATTTTGGTTCAACAACGACATTATCATAAAGTAAATTGTTATGTGCCGACGATGAAGTGTCCGAGTAATTAATTACGTTGGCTGTACTAAACGTACATTTTTAATAGAAGTTACATGTTTTGTGTGAAACGGTTGATGAAACGGTTTTGTTACGGAAAAATATATCCTTACCGAAGTATAGTATCTACTTGTAAATGGTGAATCTAGTGCTTGCAAGAGTTATCTTTCAGTATTCAGGATCAGGATTTTGTAATCAATAACACACAATCAATCGAATATTTATTATATAAGGGCTGGATAGGATATAAATGTTGAGATCACGAATGTTGCGAAGTTTGATTGATATAGTATTATTTTTACAATTATTACTAATAATTGTAAAATGTTTCCTAAAGATCCGATGTTGTTTGGTGGAAAAATGACATGAGACAACGAGATTAATTTTACCAAGCATAACAGGTCAGCAGAGCTGACTGACTGACTGACCAGTTGTGACTGAGAAATTTAGAAACAAGCGGAATTAAACAGTTTAGCAGCCACAATAATAATTCAAAATTGGCATATAATTAATATTTTATATTCCACGGGAAAATATATAGTTCCAGGGTAGTATTTGTTTGCGTGTGATGCCATTACAGACCTATAGAGAAGGAGATGCCTCATTTATCTTCCAATACCTAGCGTGGGGAAATATGACGTAAAACTTTCTCATTTTGTGAAGACACAAGGATCTGCTAAAAGTCTGTGCAATTATTTTATGATGGATATGGTCAAGCTGTCGTAATGCCGTAGTGCTGACCAATATCTTAGCAAAGTTTATTTTTCAACTGAAATAACATTAACATTGACTACTTATTATCAGACCCCGAAGATCCATGAAGGTTTTGTGCACGAAGTCAATTAGCTGAGTCCATTATTATTTTTTGTATTGGGAATTTAATTTATCTGGAACTTTTTATTGAAATTTTAATGAAAGTGTTTATTTTTAGAGTTGTTCGGCATAATTGAATATGCTCTTCCCACGCACAGAAGTTATGTGCAGAGATATGTGTGTTGCTCGATATTTTCATTTAAACAAGAATCTGTAGAAATTTAAGAAAATAAAGCCAGAAATTAAGTTTCTAGATAGCTATTAACTAAATTAAGTAATAATATTTTTCAAGTGGCAAATGAGGCTTACAAATCAGTTAACCATAACCTAAAAGGTTTTTCTTTTAATACTTTTTCCGAAGGCATTTAATTGAATTAAACATAAATTTCTTATAGCTTTTATTTACCCTTGAATTATTACGATTTGGGTTTTCTAAAAGAATTATATTGAATGTTTGCAATGTTAAAAATAGCAAATTGTACATTTCATAGTATTCATTTTAAGATAATTGTTATTATTATTTTACTGATTGGGGCAGAGATTAAAAATAACTATTTACATTTGAGAGGTCCAGAATATGCAGAGTTAAAAGTAACTTGTGCCTATGAGTAGCGGCGACTAATTTTCTTTAATGACCGAAACAATTATAAGACAAAAACAATAATACCTGGTGGTATTTGATGGACATACAGGCTTCAAAAGAGGAATCGGTATTTCAATTCCAGGTCCGGAAGGAGATCCGTTTAACCATTAGCTGAATTCGCTCGTTGATCGAAATTACAAAAATATCTACCAGTCTTTCTATACGACGTGGTCAACTAGAGCCATGAGTATTCAATTTTGTTTAAACAGAACCCATTGCCGATTAGCTGTAGCCAAATGTCTATAGAAGTTCACACGATGTTACGGCTTCGGTCAATCATAAGCGACGATTGGAGTAACATCGAGCGCAGTATAGAATTTAGTTTAATAATTCAATGACAATCGTGAAACCCTGTTATAGGCCTTCGGGCAGGAAGGAAGACGAGATTTACCTGTGTACTAACTAGTCTTGCTTGATATATTTATCATATGTAATCCTATGAAATTAATTGGATTGATTTAATTTAAAGTTTATTTTCTTCTTTTTAGGGCAATCAAGGAAAAGCTTGTTTGTTAATTTTTTTATTATATTTTCATATCAAATGGACGTAATGTTTTTCTTTATTTATCTATATTAGATTGCATAAACAAAGATGTGGGCTTGATTTGTGTGTTACAGTAGAGAGATCCGACAAGAGAATTAAATACTGTGCAAATACTGTTCACAAAAAGTAAAAAGGAGTGTTTAATGCATACGGGCTATTTGGGTATCGTTAGTGCTTTACTTGCAATAAGGTAGTGGAAAATTGTGAAAATGTGAATACAGGCGTTAAGGTTGCGTTCGGTGAAATGCAACTAAAAAGAAAAAAAAAACAACTTGAAATACATACATTATTTTACGCGCTACATATTGAAATGTCTCAATTCGGTGCCATGCCAAATAGGTTTCCTAATTTCAATCGTGCCACATTTCATCAATAGTATATCGTTATTAATTAGGTGTTTAAATGGTTTAGATTCATAACTATATGCAAAAGCGAGAACAACGCCGAAAAAAGATAGAACAAAGTAAATTATTGTAAACACTGGAGTCACCATCAAACTTCTTGTCTACTGATTCGAAAAACTTCGTACTTCTACTCGTGGTTCTGAATATTAAAATACCTATAAACTTTTTTCACTCTCACGTTATTCTTCAGCCAGTCCTTCTTATTCACTTACAAAAAAAATGAGATCAAATTAAATTAACAAAGCGTAAAATTTATTTAAGTATTCAAAGATAATTGTAACTTAAAACAAAAGTAACAGGAGAGACATACTCATAAGAACCTTAAATCTTGCTTAATGTCGATTGGTTCCAGGTGGTCCCGCGAGATACGGGTCGGAGCAAATAAATCCCCGTTTCACTTATGTGGAGATAAAATGCATATTTACGCCAAGGCCTAAATCAATTTCATCAATTCAAATTCCTAAAACATATATATAAGACATGAAAGTAATGTCATACTGATCAAAATTTATGCTCATTCATGCAAAGGCGAACTTTAGTAACGATACGAAGTTTATACTAATAAGCTCCTTGTGATGTGAATGGTATCCTTGGCCAAATATTTCTTGTACTTCCTTGATTCAGAAGTTTATGTGGCACTTGTATCTGAAGAATTACGTGACGGTAGTGAAATAGTTACGAGTGTGGGCGGACGCTGTCGACACAAACTTTCCGCGAGCAATCTAAGGTCGGTCTTGTTACTTTGAAATAAGTTTAAGGACAAATAATATCGCACTTTGCACTTTTGTTAAGCTATTTACTACTCCGGCTAGTATCTGTCGGTACCGTCTTATGGCCTACAAACCCAACCTCGGCCCGCTTTGGCAAACATAATCCTCAAGTTTGCAAACAGTGATTTCAATAGAGGCAGTTATATTACGTTTTTAATTAAATTTAATTCAATTTATTACAAATGGTTATTTGTACAGGTATGAAGTAAGATATGAAGGTATGAAGTAGGTGAACGTAAGTTTACGTCTACTTCATATTATGTCTTAATAAATGAAATTTGGTTTTTTATGAATAAGAACCAATTTAAAATATAATGATACCTACGAAAAAAACTTGAAGACGAAAATATTTATCCTTCAACATAACGTAAATTGATGACTTTTATTGCCTACCCCGCAGGGTATATTTGAATAAAAAGGTAGTATGTAACGTTAATTAAAATTTTTAGTTTTAAATACGTATTTGGGTATGTATAAATCATGGCTTTTGCTGAAACGGTTTCTCTGTTGTAAGCAAAACTGATTAAAAAAGATTTTAGCGAGTTTTAGGTGAATCTGTAGCTACTTGGAATCATACCAGATAATTACTGCAGATGTATATTGTCAACAATTGTAAACAGTGATAGCGAGGCTGGTTATTAAAACTTAAACAGTCCAACTTTTCTAGCTCTCTAATAACAACCATCGCATAATACATGCTGAAATTCGGTGAGGTTGTACGTTCAATGATTTTTAAAGTATCAGGCAAATGTCAAGCTGATAATGATTTTTAGCGTTTTGGAGTAGAAGCGGCTAGTAGCATATATTCTTTATATTTATTAAATATACGAAGTTGCACATTATTATGTAGCTCCATAATCTCAATGCATCACAAGTTTCGGCAAGTGTAGATTTGTGCTTAAAGTCTTAATGGTCATTGAACATATTCGTTCTTTGATACCAGGGGCTCCAGTCATCTTTAAATCTAAGTTATCCTTTTTTGCTTGTGGTGCGTCCTGCTGAATAACGTACGAGATAAAGCCGCTAGGTGCCCGTCTGGTGGAAGCTGCTGGGCTGTTTAGAATCCCGTTTATTCACGATGGAGTTTCTGTAAAATGGTAGGATTCTTAAGGTTTGGTAGAGTCTGACTTGCTACCATACATTAGAGAATTGTTCCTGAAAATTTTTAATCTGTTTTAGGTGACATCTTCAGACCATTTTCCAACAGACCAGGTTTTTGACCAGGTTAATTACATGAATTAATTGTAATTTGATTTTTCTAGCAATTGATTAATGCTCTAATATAATAATAATAATGGAAATTAGAAACATCCGCCTGATTGAGCTCAAGATTGGGCTAAACCGGAATGTTTGCCAATAATTAATATTGCCTGGCTACTATCTGATCCAAGTAATAATTAAACTCGGTTCTGAAATGAACAGAATTTAATTAACTTTAGCATAAAATTTTAATCTATTTGCAATTTTAGAATGTTTGGATGTATTATAATTTTATTATGCTCAGTATTTGAAAATGGACATTTATTGTTCAAATTTTAATGGAAAGTCCTTTGATCGTGAAAACTTATAAAGAACAAAAGGGGCTTCATCAAATATCATTGCCAAGCGTACCTCCTGTGGTTGTGGCGTACCCTTCGGAATACGAAACAATGGTGTTAGGACCCACTTGTTGGATATATTGACTTCTGTATACCATCATTACAACCATCATATTTAACTATAATTACGGGTCCCTTATCGCTATGAGAAAGGTTCAGGCCATAGTCTGACACGCTGACCAAGTGCGGGTTGGGAAACTTCATACACCTTCTGTATAACTTAGTTTAATCCCAACAACACTTATTATTATATTATATGTCCTCTGTCTACCTAACTGAATAGTTATATAAACATATATTAATTTTAAATATTTCGATTGAAATTTTATAGAGCCATCAACAAGTTGGTTTAATGATGTAGTGTAAGCTGGACAGGAGTTGTATTATGGCTGTACAGGACCCCTATCTTTTGGAGAGAAGCCCAAAGCCCAGCAGTGGAATAAATACGAGTAGAGATGATAAAAGTTATAACTGGCTAGTAAGGAAATGAGGCACTGCCGCTTCTACGATTTTGTTGAAGTTTTAGTATAAAAACTTTTCTTTTTGTCAATATTTAGTTTTATTTTCGTAACAATATCAATTGTAGCTGAGAGTGTATTGGACATTGATCTGAAACCATATTGCTCATCGTAAATAAAGTTTTGTGGGGCTAAATATTGCTCTAAGCGGTTATAAATAACACGTTCAAATATTTTTAACAGAATTGGAAGGACAGATATGGGACGATAGTTTCCTGGGTCTGTTTTACTTCCAGTTTTATAGACAGGGGTGACTTTTGCAATTTTGAGGCTGTCAGGGAAGGTTCCTAATGTTATACAATTATTTATGCATTATTATTTATGCATTGAGTGAGCTCATTGTTTATAAGATTTTTAACACATTTAATAGATTTAGTATTTATGCTATCTATTCCTGAGCTGGTGTTATTATTAAGATGATCAATTATTTTACTTATTTCTTGTGTGGATGCCGGTGAGAGATGAGTGAGGGTATGTACGGTTTTACCAGTTTCGCATACTGCGGTGGTCAAAGTTTTGCTTGATTTTTTAATTTCATTTTTCAGAAATAATCCAATGTTCGAGAAAAAGTCATTGAAATATTCACAAATTTTTTGTTAACATATAATTTAGTTGGCCCAATATGCTTTTTGGTTTTGTTACTTGATAGACTGTTGATTGGGGTCCACATTTTGCCAGCGTTTTACTACATGCATTAAATAATTTAAAATGATATGTGCTTTTTGTGTTTCTGAAACCTTATTTCGCCTTACAATGAACTCCTCGTGTTTTATTTTATCATCTTTGTTATGTTTGCGCTCTTCCCATATTGCGTTCTTGCAGTCGATTTAATTTATTATAGTTTTATTGATCCAGTATTGCCAGGGGGCATTTTGAATTTTGTATTTTAGCATTTTACATTTAGTTATACAAGAGAGAAGACTTTGTTCTAGCAAATTCAATAAATAACTTTTTGGATTTTCAACAATCGTTGTATAAATTATGTTATAATCTATAGCTTAGTATGGTATTTTTTCTGGAGTTTGTCTTTGTGTGGTTGTCTGTGGTCAGACATAGATGTATCTATTAGAGCCAGGTGAAAATTGTGTTTCTTCTTCTTCAAATTGCAGCTTACATGATCGATAATAGTTTTAGTTGTAGAAGTCTTACTGGTGTAGTGGGTTTTATCAATTTTATTCATTATTTTAAAGCCATTTTCTTTAAGCATGTCTCTGTACATAGTAGTTGTTTGTCCTGAGGGAAATAAGTTAATGTTAAAGTCCCCGAGACAATACCTCTTTTCAATTTATTGAGTTGGCATGAGTAATCGTCGAGAAACTGGTTAATGTTACTACCTGGTTTTCTGTACACAACCCCCATAATAAGCGAAAATTTTTCAAAATGAAGCCAAAGAAAATGATTGTCATTGAGGCGTATGCCATCAATTTGACTATGTTTGAGAATATCGTGCGCAAATATTGATACCCCACCACCCCTTGCAGTGGATCTATAGTTATAATAATGCGCTCATAATAGTTATAATAGTGTGCTCAGGGATTTGAAATCTTGTGGTTTCGTCTTCAGTTTCTAGCTAAGTTTCAGTCAACATTATAAAATGCAGGGGATTTTTAAAAGGTTTTACAACGCTTAGAAGCTCATCAAATTTTCCTATAGTATTTCCTATAGTATAGTAACAAAATATTATTTATGTAATGTCTTAGAGTAAAGTTAGCATTTCAAACGGTTTATAAACTAGAATGTTATATAATCTTTGCTTTAGTACAAATAGAAACTAACAAAAGATCTGTGGTTGACTAAAGACATTGAGCTTTAGTGCTTTCAGTAAGCATTAAAGAGGCGCTATTTGGTTGAGGTCTGAATCCCTACCCCGAGAGACTTTACTTGCTCTAATTTAATAACACCCTCTGATGACCCCATCATCGCTCCCGCTTCGACCTCTGTTTTATTTTTAAGTAGGCAGCTCTACAGGCTGACATTGAAATGTGGAAATTTACGCGTCTGTACATATTATAGTTAAGTATACCAACCTGTTAATAATGTAAGTGTCGAGTCCTCTTTACAATACGTTATGTGAGTCTATTTAAAAAAAATATACACACACACCGGCAGAATTAGCGGAACATAAAAAAGGGATATTGTCAAATAGTTACGTTAATTTTTAAACAAATAATAATTAAACACGAAACATGAATTAAATTTACATGTTTTCACATTAATTTCCAACACCA
>DWPT01006837.1:0-11189 GCA_018251895.1 Agathymus mariae mariae
ACCCTCGACTGGCGGACCGCATGTTCCGCCTGGGCCGCGAACGACAACGTGCGATCGATGCGACATCCCAGATAGGTTATGGTGTTTTGATACTCTACGTCACGACCAAGGAGACGTAGCGGCGGTGGTAGGGTATGCTTCCGGTTGAACACGACAGCGGCGGTCTTACCGACGTTGACCGCTACCCGCCATCGGTAAATAAATAAATAAATACGTTGTAAATTAAAGCGTACAATATATACATAAGCCCCTAGAGTATTCAATATGTGTAAAATCTTCGGCAATATTAGTTAAAAAATGTTCCTTTTCATTTATAAGCAATATGTATGATGCACGCTGGTTGCCGACGCAGAAAATTTATCGTGGTCGCAATCAAATATAAAATGAACGAAAAAAAGGCATGTTTGTCATTATGAACTAAATAACCCGAAGGTGATATTCGAAGTACGGCTCTACCTCCAACAACTAATCTGTGAGACAAATCAAATTCAAATAAAAAAAAAAAACGAGAATTTTAAACAGAGTGGATCTTTCGTCGACATCAACTTCGTCTACAGATCGATAAACACAAAATGCACTTAGCATCGAGTCTCTTTACACATGTGTCGTAATAAAGAATAGGTAAATAAATAACTAAAGGTAAAGTAACAAATTACCAATTCAATGTTATATTTAACTAAATCCCATATAGTTCTTAGTCGTAATATGGTTTCTGAAACAAAAACGAAATAGACATAACATAGACATTAATGCATTAATGTATTAAATGTCATATGTCATCCTGGCAAGTTTTGTCAACTTGACACTTGACACGATGCATCCAACCAGTCCGAAAAGTCGGAAAAATATAATATACATACGTTTACATATATCGTAAATAGTAAAAATATTCTACTCGCTCAAGACTTTATTCATACCCGGAGAAAGAGTACAGTACGTGGAGGCCGCTTAAATGTCGTCCCTAATTACGGCTTACATTCAGCGCTAGAAGTGCTAAACTGAAGAGGTAAGCTGGGAGACAGTTCAGCACTAATTAATTCACGAAGCGCTCATCGAATTACCTCGCTGACGCCTCATTTGTTGCGCGATGTGGCGTTTAAGTCGTGAAAACGCTTAGTTCGGACTTAAACTTTTTGTAACGTCATTCATCAAACTATTTTCGCATGGTTTTATCAACAAAAAAAAAAACATGAAATTTGAATATTATTTAAGTTCAACTTTAACATAATAACATTACGAAAGAAACATTTTTCTATAATTCTAGAGATAAATATTCTAATAACATTCAAATCATAAATAATAAACAAATAAACGTTTACACACTCACACCACCACACTAGGAAACAACTTTTATCTGATTTGATTTGATGAAGCCTTTCATTTTGAATAAATTAACCAAATTGGATTATCATCAATCATGAAAACGAATAATTTTGAATCTTAATGTGTACCAAATTTATAAAACAATAATTGAAGTATTACTTAAATTCTTTTGCACCAAAAATAAAGTAAACAGGCTCTAGAGTGTTTATGTCGCTTTGATAATATTGAACAATTTTACGGATAAACATTGTTCATAATTTAAAAATTTGTACTAAGCAGACTGAACGGTACATTATCTATGCTCGCTGTAATAGCGCGAAATCTTCATATCCAAAAGTTACTGATTTGGAAACACGAAAAAAATTCTGTAGGAATTCGAAAATTCACACCGATTATTCAATTTTACCAAATAAACTTCTACCAAAATTGTTTTGGTTTAATCAGGCCGATAATATATTGGGACGCTGCGTACTTCCCTTGCGTGTTTCCCTAATGAGTTCAAGCGATAATGCATTTCATAAATACTTTGTTTAAATAGAACTTTACTATCCAGTAATTAAAAGTGATCAAGTCGTGCAATTTCCACATTTTTGAAATCACTCTTTGTTTTATTTATTGTTATGCTTCTGTCTGTTTACAAATTAATTAGAATAATTATGGACTTTCATTTGTTTCTTGTTGTTACATTGTCTATTATCTTAGAAAAAAAAAGCGAATTTTATAATAACCTTCCCAATTTATTCATACTGTTTCCTGAAATTCGAGCCCTAAATTTATTGATTAGTTTGTTTGCCACGTCGCCAACAATATTTAATGACAACTCTCACCGATTATGTTTATTACTCCACGTAGCTCAATTAAAAACATAAATTACAACAATATATAATACGCTCTTCATAAATAAAAAATATAAGATTTAATAGATAACACACAGATTACATTACCCATAAAAAAAAAACTACGTCAACGTCAAGTATGTTATTATTTGACATTTGCCGGAAAATGTAAATGGGCCGGATCAAATGGGATAATCTACGTACTCGTAAATACATCGATCAATTCTTCTCATTGAATACAATGGCACTGATACGATTCCACGTATTACCGTTACGTGAATTATTATTCAGCATAACCCAAATCTAATTTTTTACTTCAGTAAATCCCATGAATAGTTATTCAACAAACTGCTCAAAGATATACCAATATGTTTATAAAGGAATGAAGGGAATAAAGTAATAGTTGTGATTTAAATATCCATCTCATTATTATATATACGCTTATAACCTCTGAAATATATAATAAATAATTAAATTAAATAAAGAAAATTATAGTAGATAAAGTTGGTACAGATTAATAACAGATTTGTTTTTTATTTATTAAAACATTTTGACAGGAATTTCTGCTCCCAGTTCAACAAACTCATCAAAAAGCCATCAGCTTGAATCTATTTTCGACGTTATTCCTGTCCGTTATCTTTTATAAGCGGCTGTATTTTATTTGTGAGTTTTGTTTTACAAGATACTATGGTAAAATGCTGATTTAAAAATATCTAGCAGGTTTTTAAGATTAAAATAGCTGCGAACAATGGATTTATTTTCTCTGTCCTTACGAATCCTATGGAACAAAAGACTTTCGCTCGGGTTGCTGAAGACAGATATTTCAATTCATTTAAAGTGATGTTATAATGAGCTGTTTAATCAATTTATACAAAACCGTAAATATCCCGCAAGATCCCAAATTATTGCAGTTGATTTATCGAGTGAACATACAAAATGTTAACTGATCGCTTTCTGTACATAAACGATATATGAAAAAAACGTTATTAGGGGCCTTTATTGACGCAATAGAACCCAAAACAATAGTTGTTAGAATTTTTGTCTGTTTGTCTCTGCGTTTGTTCCCGCTAATCTCAGAAATGGCCTAACCAATTTCGTTCTGGTTTCACTAATGTATTGCGGTAAGCATCACTTAGTACTTAAAGTTTGTTTCGTTGCAATCCATCTATAAATAAAAAAGTTAGTAATTAATCCATAAAAATGCAGATGCTTAAGGTAGTTTTTCCGAAGCGAAGCGATGGCATTTGCTAGTCTTGTATAAATGTCTAATAAAAACCAAAAGTTACGGACGGTTAATATCACCTTGCTTTCATTGAAACATGTAATTGCGTTTGTGTCAGTACCGTATTATTAAAATCGAATATAGTAGATCATAATTTGGAATTTGAATTATATAATCGCTTTTAAGCTCCAAGCTCGTGTAGTTTACCTGTTTAAAGTTATGATTACCGATCTGAATCAATGTGGGTTAACTGCCTTAAGCAGACTCAGAACGAAGAAGTTGAATCAGGGAGTTCAATCAGTAGCTCGAGTTCCAGTTAAGACCTGACCAGGACAGGCTTCTATTAGCTATTCGAGTAGATCTTTATAAGACTGTGCTTTTATACAAGTACTTTAAAATACATAAAAAAGTAGTTAAAAAAAACAATTAGGCTGCTTAATGACACATATGACTTAAAATACAATAATTACAAACATTTTATCTAAATTAAATGAAATAATTATAATATAATTTAAAGTAAAAGTCAATTTAATGAAATAAAATCAAGTTAAATAAACGTGAGTTACCCATTGGAACTTTTAAGTGACGCGTAAAAATACAGCTTATGGGTAAAGGATATTATATAGATGAATATTTAATGACAAAGACGCCTAAAAATAATAGTGTCCAAACTAGATCCGCACAGGTTCAAACTTTTGTAATCACCATGTTTTGTTTTAAAAGATATGCTGAGGAGTTTCTTTCGAAACGGCAGTAGAAGCAAAAAATGACCTGCATAAGTGTATTTACAGAATACCTACATGAATAAATTATTTTGAATTTGAATAATAAAATCAAATATTTTTCTTTTTCAAAATTATATTTATAAATGTATTTAAGTTTTAAGAGTATATATAAAAAAATGATTAGCGTGGTCATGTATGTTGTTAGGATGAATACTAATAATATTTTTCTTGTTGCAGTGGTGAACGGTGCCGAGTATTCAGTGTACGTCGGCCGTTGGACGGAATGCGTGGCTGAGAGCGACCACATCCGGGTTATTGATAGGTACATTTCTAAATATTTATTATGCCTACTTAACATCACTTGTATTTTGTCTTTGAAACGCACAAAAAATGTTGGTAGAAAAAATTTTACTATACAAATAGTAAACGTTGCGGTCACATTCACTAATCTATGGGCTTAAGCCTAATATGGCCTAGTACATGACGCAAAAGAATTAATAGAAGAAACGTTAATCCAAGTATGGGAAGTTTTTATATTGCCTCATACCTTTCCGGCAATCCAACAATAACAACAACTGGGATGGACGATTTAACATATCCACCAAAACTCGAGAGCGCTCAAGAAATTAAGCCTCTAGGAGTTCACAGTTAGATAAAAGTACCCAAGGCGGGTAAAAGACCGAGTAACGACTCTGTCAAACGTTTACTATCTACACTAGGCTTCGCGACGTGGGCGCTTCCTTCCACTTAGCTCAGTAACTCCTCAGACATTTTAAGGTTCTATAGTTACAGCCCATATTGTCCCACTGCTGGGCTCGGGTCTCCTTCCGTATTGAGAGTGGTTGCAGCCATAGCTCGCCACGCTGGGCAAGTGCGGGTTGGCAGACTTCGCATACATTTCACTAAGAATGGAGACATCTCAAAGCAGATGTTTTTCTTCACTGAAGCAAGTGATAGTTAATTTGTTATATAATTAATAATGTTAAAAATTAGAGGTGGTGCAACATTCGAACTTGCGTCTCCCTCACGTGAGACCTACGTTGAAACACTAGGCTACCACCGTTCTTGAGAGTAGAAAGATTATATCTTCCGAAGGAAACCGAGAACAGATTACTAATATATAACACATTAATGATATTTATTACTATCACCTTACAGTAGATTCAATGTGCGTCTCGAATCCGATTCATTGGTGCACACGCCACGACTGGGTCTTCAGCGGCGTCAAGTGCAGTGTCGCAGAAAGGACGGCCAGTTTGTCGAACCTATGTAAGCCATTCACGTTCTAACCCGGCCCTTGTGTGTTTGATAAAAGCGTTCTCAATTATCAGCTGGAATAGAAATAGAAGTTGAATCAAAAAGTGGGACCCTCGAGACCGAGACATCCCAAACCTGACTAGTGCAATTAGCAACGCAGCGTATCAATGAGACGTTTAATTCGATGAACGATTTAAGGATTTTTAACTTCAGAATGCCGTAGTATATTCGTAGCTTCGTTGCTGAAAACGATCCATTTATATACGAAAGTGAAGTTAAAACGTTATGGAATTTTTTGATTGCGCAAATTGTGCCAATATGGTCCAGTAAACGTAACTGCATCGATTATTGATCGGTAAAAGAGCAATAATTATTAACGAAGCGCGAATTTATATTGAGAGGGCAGAAATATATAATACATACATTCGAGAATCTAATTGCAAAGATTCTTATAGCAGTTTTGCTGCATTGTTTATCAAAAGGCAATAGATATACCACAAAAATTGTACCAGGTTCTTCAGATTCTAACTTTGACTGTGCTCTTGCATGCGTTTTCTGCATCTTGCATACCATGACGTTAATTCAACAGAATATTTTTTATTTCAATTGCTGACAAACAGACTGACTGACGGGCAACCTGAGGAATTGTGGCGCCACTGTCTATGGCGTCGGGTACACCAGAGACTTCATTACATAACAAAACTGGTTATTGAATAGCACTTGGACTCTACTTTAGACGATGCCTTAAAGTAATTAACGGTTAATTGTAGATAGAGGTCGGTATCAGCTTACCATGCAAGGTAAATTAATTTACCTTTGCACTAGTAACTTCACCAGTAGGTTCTCTTGGACACGACAAAGGGTGGTACCCTTACATCGCGATAATAATATTACCCCATACATATAACATAATAAATACTTCGTTTGTGTGTGACACAAAGAAAATAAGACTAAATTCCTTAAAAACAATCTTATTTCTCTTTACATCTTCTTAGTATAGGTACACATTAACCGAAAAACTACATTTTAATTTTAATCTAGCTCTCTTTGTCATTAGCATAACACGAGTCACGTAACTGTGTTTGAGGTAATTTCAGCAGATAAAGTCGTCCACAGTTTAATATTCATCTCCGGGGCCGAGTAGATCAGCTGGAGTCGCGGCGTGCATTTTTACGGCACATTTCTCGCGAACTGGGTCACATTGTTAAGTCAACTTATTGATCGAATGCCACTCTAGTTTAATGCTTTTTTGACTTTATGATTCGGAGCGGTTGCCCCTCGCCATTTCCCTAACGACTTGTGGAGAGCGTATTGTGTGTTATCGCTTTTTGTGTATGTGTGTGTGTAGACAGATAAATTTTGTCAAATATCGGGAGATATATTCGTATATTTCGTAAGCTCTATAGCGGTGACATGTGAATACAGACTATTTTTTGTGTCACTAATCGACAAACGAAATGAACACTAAGTGGTTACCGTCGCCCATGGACATGTGACTCCCGGACACTATGACAAATAGACGTATGAAACGTTTCACGTTCAGTTTTAGATGGAGGGTGGCAGCTAGCCAGGCGGGCGAAATACCCTCACGCTGTGTAAATATCGTCGTGATTAAACTGGCTAGTACAGATACCAACGACCACTACCTTTCCGTTCGCTATAGCTTCCTTTGTTGTCCAGTAGGGGACGCCACGAGCAGATAGCTTGGACTCGAGGACAAATGGAGTCCTTTACATCTCCAAGTTTAAACATAATTAAGTTAACACTTTACACTTTTTCTGGCCTAGAATACTCCCCCTAATCCCATGCTGGCAGAACAGGGTGTCGTAAAAGGCGACAGAAGCCAGTCTGCTTGGTGGTAAGGCTTCGCGTAAGGATTATATTATCAGTATTATTATTAATACTGGCGAAGGGCTTGAGAGCCAATACCTACTTTTTTACCTTCTTCTCATTTCCTGGCCGACAACGCATCAGTTATACCTTTGGTCTTGCTGATGTCCATGGGCGACGAAGACCACTTACCATCAGGTGGCTCGTCTGCTCGTTTGTCAGCTATTATCATAAAAAAGACATATCATTGCAAAACATAACATTGAAATGTTTGTTGTAAGTAGAAAGTATGTAGTTGCTCGCTGGCGTTGAAATTGTTGCTACTCTCTAATTGTACTTAAAATATTTTAATGATAAATTTGTAACATCCATAAAATACTTGAAAAGGCGTGTGGACCCGTGGTAATGTCGCTTTGGACGGCTTTGCTTTTTTATATTCAAATATAAAATATACACGACTTATTTATCCATATTTGGTTAAAAATTAAAATACGATTATGTATGGCTGTTGGATATAATCTATGGTCAGTCTGCTTTTGACACCATATTCAGAATATAGCGGCACACCGTGGCAGACACTGCATCCTATTTGTCTGTGCCTACTTTGGCGTAGTAAGCTATTATGGGAACTATAAATGGGACGATCGTCGGCCGTCATGATAATCGCAACGATCTGTTCAGACAATGTCTTAGATATTGTAAACGTACGGTACTCAAATGGCAATCTTAAATAAAATTTCGAACGTTCCGAAATAACCCGTGCAAGGATCCGCTGATTTATATGATGTACGATTTTTTTTCTTGTAATAGATTGAAATATACAAAATATTTCTGAGTTATTGTGTTATAAACGGTTTACTATTTAAAGCAATGTTCACATCTGCATGAATTACTTTAAAAATTTATAATCAATGCATTTTTGTTACGACAACAAACTCAAAACATAAAAGTCTTACTGATATTGAGTTGTCATACCGCGAATGAATTACGAAGGTAGCCAGGTGTGAAGTTATAAAAGTCAATTTGTTAAGACGAAATTAGTCATAAACATGGTGCGCCGTATTTCCAAGATACGCCCGTAAAACCCTTCGCTACCGTCTTCTGTATGGCGTTGAAAATCTAATCGGGCAAAGGGATTGCAATCTGTACCTATTCGGACCGTCTAACTACGAGGTTTCCATAAAGGTAAATAGTTTACAAGAAGCTTTAAAAGTGTTGCACATTAAACATCTTTGTATCCTTATGCTTGTTTTGAAAAACAACATTTTAAAAAATATTTTATAAAATCGTTAAATAAACTATAAACCATAATTATAACTAGCATACAATAAATATAAACAACTAAAATATGATTTCAATACCATGTACTGGTAATATCTGCTCGTGCAGTAGACATTAGGGACCATAAACAATTATCGGTTTGTCGTACTGTGCGGTCAAGTTGTTAGGGATTTGATTTCGATAATAAGTACCTACTTGTATCGTACTGTGAAGGACCTGGTCTGGGTTGCAGTTCTTGACACCTTGTTATTATAATATACGATAAACAGCCAGATGGTCTACTTGATAGTATTTGCACACCGCAGGTGAAGGACATCCACAATTAGGAATGTCACTGGTACGTTGCCATCAAAAAAGGTAGCGATGTTTAATTTTTTCGACCAACTTTAACTTGGAAACCGAGAAACGTAACACATTCTACACAGAGGTCGGATTCGAGTTACAAATTGACACACCCCCTTGCTCCCGTTATTTCATAAACTATTATTAATAACTGTGAAAGTACTATTATTAATAACTGTTAAAGCCTTACTTTTAAAATTCTCTTAAAAATATGTACACTAAATAATAAGTGGTTTTATCAAACACAACAATTGTTATATAATTGGTAAGAATTGAGGATATTACCACAGAACAGTGCAAGGATTGGTTGCGTACGGTCTTGTAAAAAAATATTATACGATTACTATTATTATTGCTATAGTATGGCTTCGTCGTCAGACACCAGAGACAATATAGAATTTTTTTCTTTTCAAAATCCTTCTGAATTCTCCATTCCACGGTTGGCTGGTTTAGTTTTTGTACGGATCGATAAAATTGCCTCCATTAGCGGCAATTTGTCGTAATAGCGACCGATAATGTAGCACTCATGATGGTTTGTTTTGTTAATAACGCCGTAGCTGCTTAGCTGCTTAGCTGCCTCTCCTGTTTTGTAAAACTGCAATGAACAACATTATTATATTTACAGCAATTGGACGTCAGATACATTTTGCACATAACTTTTTTTTTATTACTTTTTCGATTACATGATTTATCATGTTGGAGAAGAGACGGTGAATGAAATATCTCATTAAAATTCAAAGTACACAACTAAAATTAAAATGTACCTTAAAAGTTGCTCCAATTCGAATGAATCTGTTTATAAGCTATAAAAATAATGAATATAGCCCATAAAATAAAGAGACGCTATTCGTTTAAATTTAACCGCGTAGCAGTAACCTGTCAATAAACTTTATTATCTGTCCTCAGTCTTAAATCTGTAAGGCTGTTGCTGAACCGATCGGACCGCGGCCGATAAAAAAAAACAACGAGAATGCGTGGAACCGGTCCGTTGTGAGTTTGTAACCGAGCTAGTTTTTTTAATGATGCTTGATTCTTCGATACCGGAGTCTCGGTTGCGCCTAGATGACAGCAGATAAAATATCCGATACGAAATAATTAATTGTTCAAAAGTTTATTTTAACATAAACACAGCGATCCCTGAATCCTCGAGGAACTATTTTAATGAATCTCGGGGCCTACCTGCAATTTCATAATAAACTCATTAAATTGTCCCGTTTTGCATACATAGAATTACCGATACATCCACATAAGATAAGAAAAACTTTTTAACTCATTTTACATTCTGTTTTTAGTATCTATGCTATAAGGATATTAAAGGTTTACGATAAAAGGCTAATATGCCTTGATCTATAATAAGTCTAAGACTCAGAGTATGTTTACCTCGCAGCAGAAGTGGTTCACTTCCGATGTCGTAATCACGTCGTTTCTGCCATTTTCTGGCGAGGTTGGTCATAAAAGTCCACAGGTTTCAGTTCCGGAACACCAACTGGCAAAGGCATAGTGTAGGTAAATAAGTCGTGGGCGATTCACTTAGAATCTCGTTTCCGAATTCATATCGTATGCATAATATTATAGCGATTATTCCAAATTGTAATATCTGTTTCATTTAGAAAAGCTATGTTCCTTCGTTTTTATTACCTGAATTCTATAATTGTAAGTTGATCAGGTGAACAATCTGTGCTGGTAATTTTATATCGATACAAGTACAGAAAAAACCTTCCCCGCTTCGGTCCGAGTTAACTCCTTGAAGAATCCCATAGGGAGGATCTTTTCTGTGAGGACTGTGAGATGTTTTCACGGGAAAATATCATGGAGAAATTGCGGCCACAATACTTTCTGATGTTAAACAACTCATGTGATAATGTGACTTTTCAATGAAACTCCTATTTAATAAGTTTCGTATGGTACTGACAAAGGTAAAGTAATTATGGATTGCTGTCTATTGTTTTAATTCGTGTGTTTTACTCGCAGGGACCAGTTTGAGTGAAAGACTTGAATTAATTACGACGCTGCCAGCTGGACTACATACTGCTACTACCATATCAACCAAAACTACGAGAAGCTTAATTCAAACTATAAGGTGACACAGCTCAGGCTGTCTCAACTGTGAGTCAGATTGAGAGACGCGTGCCCTGCATTGAGCCATTGATGTAGTCGAAGAGAACTTTAATCGATAATTTGAGCCATTGACTTTGATACGATTTGAATATCAGCGAGCTAAATCGAACCGTAACTTATTACACGCTGCGCTGCGTGCCTCCATTATTGAATTTTATATAGTTGCTGGAGCTATAAACTGCTACTCCCGTCTCAATTTGTTTTTATGGAGGCGAGACCAGCGAAATGACATTACATTAAGTCGCTGGTGATACT
>DWPT01006838.1:0-11188 GCA_018251895.1 Agathymus mariae mariae
GATGAGTGTTATTTTGTTTTTAGATGTATTATTTTTCACCAGTGAAACATTTGATATTAATGTCAAGCCGATAACGAGTATAACAAAATATAGTTAGATTTAAATTTATTATATATATTATATTAAAGTTTAAATCATGTTTTACGGTATACATATAACTGGTAATTCTTACCTCCAATCAACCCGTAGGTTACCATCATCATGGTGACGCTCTTACTGAAGGTCGACAGCACGAAGGCGGCCGTTGCGACGAGCGATCCTGCCACACACACTGCCCGGCAGCCATATTTATTGCACAACGCTGATACCACGGGACCTGTATGGGAGGACGATACCTGGTATTACGTACGTGCATAAAAAACATATTAGGCTTATAATAAAATTAAAAAACCGAGGGTAGATGAAAGTAGTATCTCTGTAGTAGTATTATTCTAGCTAGGCATATATTAATTTTGATTGCTTATGAAGATGAAAATTATGTACATTCTACCAATTGCAATATATCCTAATAATCTAACCCACAAAAATGTTTTCCAATATATGTTTATAACAAAATTATTAATACAGTTACACAGAATAAGTTGAAGTCGTTCCAGTTGCTTTGATGTTGGAAAATACCAACACCACCTAGACATTGTGTAATTTCGGTAAAGTTATCATATGATGCAATATAATAGAATAACGAATGAAGTAATTAGAGTGGGGATAATCTTTATAGTTTGACAGTGTCTATGCCCTGAGCGTTCTTCCCCGAAACGCTATCAGAGAAAGCGTCTCACGTTACACGCCCTGCACGACCGAGCTGATGAAATCCATTAGGGTGTGCTCGCCACCTTCGCAGCTGCTAATTCATTCATGAAGGAGGTACCTTTTTAAACGTCAGAAATATATTAACACTACCGGAGCCCAGTGTAACAACAATGCATTTAATACGAATTTGGTTTCAGATTCGGTGATTTCTACTTACGTTAAAAATGTAACGTGATGATTCTACTACTGGTTACATTAGAATTGATTGACAATAAGACTTATAGGCATTAGGTAAAATACCTACTGAGGGTAAAATATTCCAATTATGATCAACGAAATAAACACACTATAGAAACGGTAGAAGCTTCTCGTATAGGTACTTGAATTATGATCGATTCGATTGAACAAACATACTAGATATAAATATTTTTGAATTGCGATTTTATCAAATCGTACCAAATTTTCAATACGCAAAAAATTTAATCATGACTTCAAATTTACCGTATCCAGAGTTAGTTAGTTACTTATCTCTCTAACAGATGTTAAAACTATAAAAATGCCAAATATTTGTATATATTTTAATTTGTATTTTACGTAGCCTTTGTTAGCAATTGAAATATTTTTTTGTTTATCTGTTAATCTACGAGCATCACTTAGAAAACGATTTTGAATTAGTATTATGTACGCAAAGTTAATATTCATTTACCATTGTTTAACAAACTTCATAATTATTTTTCTCGAACTACTTGCCATCCTCGTAGTCTAGTTGATAGTGATTGTGACCGAAGCGTCCCAGATTTGACCGACATTAATGACAAATATTTGTTATCGGGTTCATGAGTGTTTATGATGTCGCATTTACATATATCCATGCCACCCATAACACAGGGAATTCTAGTGCAGGGGCGTGAGCGTGGAAGGATTTATTTATTTCAATCTAAAATTTACCTAACAGATATACCAGTAATTTGAATTTACTAGAAGTGATTACAAATTACAAACATATAATTAGAGTTGCCCTACTACAACTTAATACAGAGTAACCTAAATGCAAGCCAGTCTTTTAGTACCACTCAATGTATAATTTGAATACTGGTTATTCAGGTCAAGGAATCAAATTATCAACACATGTTAACTCCTCAAGTCATCAATATTTTTACGGAAAATTTTCCTTGATCGCATCTTCAGTGTGTCATAAAATTACGTATAAATAGTTATTACACTCTTTTGTGCTCCTTAGTTAAACCTATAATATAACGCACTAATATAATAAATATTGTTCTAATGCGAGTCAATTATAGTATTAAAACAACAAATTTTCGATATTTCAGAAAACAGAGCTATGAAAGATAACGTTTTAAATCCTACAAACGCACCGCTGTATTTCATAAGTAAGTCGTATTTCTAATCGCCGCTAAAAGCCACAATCAACTGACATTCTTATTAATTACAACTGATAAAACTGTAATTATCTTCTGATAATGTTACATTGAGGTAAGAGAATAGAAGCTTCAACACGCTTACATTTTATTATTGATTCCCCCCGATTTCGTTCGCGTTAAACAATTAACTAACTTATCAGTTATCAACGTAGGCCTAATTCATATTCATATTTAAATTGTATAAAATAAAGTAAATATTATAATAACTCTAAGTAATTTTTATTTATACATTACATGTAGCCTATGTCCATCGGGAATTATGACTTTTAAATGGTAAAAGAAATTTTCGAAAAGGTGACGTGTTTACAGAAATAACCCTTTCAATATACACATTTTTTTTTATTATTTATTGCTTGACAACTATAGCTGATGGTAAGTGTGATGAAGTCTAAGACGATAAACGCACTAACACCTATTCACTCTCCTCTTGAAAACTCCAACATAAAGTAGCCGTGGACACCGACGCGGGCAAGTTGTTCCAGTCCTTTGCAGTTCGAAAATCACAAAATTCGCACTCCCTCTTTACAATACTAGTGTAGATAAGAGAAGTGAACTAACCTTTATTTAGGTTAGAAACAGAATAATTCGATAACAAAGCTAGGCTGAGAATGTATTGACAGATGGAATATATATCAATATGAGTTCTAAATTTACATTCGTCGGTCTTGGGACTGGCACAATTATTTAGCGATAATGCTGGTTGCAGTTACTTCAATTAACAAAATGTTAGCATTATAAACATACATTTCTGTATAACCTGGACTGATAACAACAATAAATCCACGGTTATATCGAGTTAACGGTTAATAATTTAAAAATCTAACCATTGAGTCAACACTCCTATCGCGTTTTAATCAATGATCGCCCAATGAAACTTTCCAATAAATAAATACTTATATAATACACAATGCATGTGATTAACATCACATAAATGAATAACGTTCTACTAATAATATTTACTTCGTAATGTCAATCAAACAAAAAATTCGATTTTGTTTCATGTAAGAAGGAAATAATGAACATTTATTTACATAATCTACAGCGCTTCCAGAATATTAAAAACTGCATAACAAATAACATACAAATAAAAATAAAACTTTTTATCAAAAAAAGTAAAAATTAAGTTTGTGTGTCAGTCAGCCTTGACGCACGGCTGGAGTTTACTCCTTAAGTACAAATGTCTTTGAGTAATACATATATAACATATATATATATATATATATAGTATAGTGGCTGTACCTACAGTATTGTATTTTTATATATAAATACGTATTACATAGCGCACTTACGGGTTGTATACAAGTATACACATACATTAATTTAACGTAAACCTATACCTTGTGCACCACAAGGTAGGTGCGCAAAACAAAACGCTCGACAAAATGTCACCATGATACTTTCATTAACTAAATAACACGAAAACCAAATAAAGGTGTTGCTAAGAGAGGATTACGTGATTTTACATGAATGTATAGTTAACTGTACGATAAACATACTTGATCATAATCTTTGGTACTTTCACAATCAGGTCAATAACGATGTAGAAAAATGGATACATTGTACTATCATCGTAATGTAAATATCTGATATGATAAATAATACAGAACGTGCAAGCTAACATCTGCTATTAACTTTGGACACTATATAGAACTAAAAACTTGTGCCATATTGCACAGCGACAAACAAGAGCTTATCAAACGTGCCGAAAATATGTGGATTAGGTCGCCAAGTAGAAACGGGTTTAATGTTCTGATAAAAATGATTAAATTGATATAATTACTTTTGAGCGCTATAAATTACTTATGATATTTCCAATACATACAGATAAATATCAGCATGTATACAGGATATTGTATAATACAGATGAAATTGAAGGACGTCATCGTGGGGATGCGAATAATGCATCCGACAGTAGCAATGTGACCTTCCTAATTTGGGTCAATCAATTAATTGACAATGTCGTGTCAATTAACTACCGGAAAGATGAAGTTTCTCTAAGTTGCATTTAAATTCCTTGTACTTTTATTATCGATTACGCGTAGGTAATCGAATGTTATTTTAATTGTAAATAATTTTATTTACATTACATATTTATTATAACAATATATATTTACTATATAATTTTACAATATAAAAACAATATATTTTTAGTCATAACACATAAAATAGATATTTCTGAATATATATTTCTGATATTTGTCTTCTAAACAACGCAATCAATTAATTTATAGTTTTCAATTAACTTTAGAGAAGCCACTCTGAAGGGTTATTTGGAGTCAATTCCATTTATAAAATTAAGTCCATTGAGAAATTGTGATAGACTACTGCCACATGGTACACAACCAAATGCTTTTCAGAAGTGCTCACTGCTATGGAAGAGCAAAAAGCGTTAAAATTTTGGGTCTCTATTTTTTTCTTTAAAAACAATCAGCACAATGGCATAGAAGATGTGCTAGAAGCATTGTAATGGGCTGTATGTAGTAAAGGTGTCTAAAGTGGACTGGTAAATTCGTTTCGATAATATCGTCAAATCGCATGATTCTATGCTGATGGAGATTTCGGAGAAAAAAATTAATAAGAAAAAGTTCAACAAAATAATTTTGTTTCACTTTCACAAAACTATCTAAGTGCATTGGGTAGATCTGTCATTTGCAACTTTCGAACAAAAATTTTCCTAGAATAATCATTCATCCATCCTTTTGAATATCCACTGGCGATTTTAAAATCTCTTTTGTTCGCTACTCGACCACACCGGTCAACGCCTTCAACCTTAAAGTCGAACTATCTGAGTCCAACTTCCAAGTGTCTTTACACCATCATTCCAACCCAACTGGGGTCGAAGGACGACTCCTATGTTTTGTACCATATGGTATATTACATTAACAGCCGATAAAACTGATGGTAAGTCATCGTTATACATTAACAACACCACACGCAGTTCAAACTCGTAGCAACTCAAGAAGGAAATGATGAACTGGATCCTTAACTAGCTCTCCATCCTTACAACCGAATGACGTAAAAAAATCGCAATTGAGTTTAACTGGCGTATGTTTTACTTAGCCAGGAAGATCAAAAACTTATCATATACACAAGCTCACGAAAGTAGGTGGTACGAAATCTAGTGATATTCAAAGCGAAGTGACCAGAGCCTAAGAAGAGATGAAAGAAGAAAAATCCAGTACCGTTAACTCTAGATACGAAGGAATTAAAGTCAGATTCTCCCCTCACATTCCCCGATATACACTTAAATTATTTTTATAGTTCCACATAATACTAACCAGCCGCGAGATAAACACCGGATAGCAAACTTCCAACCCATGCGACCGTGCCTTTCCCCTCGCCAAAGAACGTGACCAGCTCAGGGAGGAATATGCCGAAAGTGTATGCGATGCCGTCGACGACGAGGTTGCACATGAAGGAAGCGAAGACCACCACCCATCCGTAGCCACCGTCGGGAGGTGGAGGGAGAGCTCCGAAGTCGTATGCCTCGTCGTCGTCTGCGTCTGCAGCCCCCTCCGCAGTCAGTCTCGCAGCCTCTTCGCATGATGTCTCGCTTTCAGTCTAAAACAATTGGCAATATTAATAGATGATCTTTTTTCATTCTACTTATGATACGACTTGATTATTAGCATCGTGCAGTGGCTAAAGAAGTGGAGGGTGATGGAGATCGCTACGGATCTGAGTTCGCGACGATCAAACGAGGATTTTTTCGGAATCTATATTATCGCGATAGATTGGAGAAGCTAAGGTCTATTCTACACACTAGTTTTATAATTTATAACTTCGAAATTACTCTTGGCATCTTAAATATTAAACCCTGAAAGTAATGTCTTAAGAGTCCATATAGTTTACAAGAAAATGTATTATCGATAGTCAACAAGGAAAACAATTGACAACTCGATTGGAATAATGGAATAATACTTGCATTATGTTTGAGATATTATTAGGAGTATGTTCATTGTAGATGAAACGGTTGGATAGGAATTGAAATAAGCCGAAATAAAAAGAAAGCAGAATAAGCATTTTTGAAAAACTCTTTGATTAAAAGTTTATATTTCATTCACTAATATAGGCTTAACGACGACATTAAGATGATTTAATTACCGTATCGTGAATTTACGAAATTAGTGCGTGAATAATTTTATAGTGTCTACTGCTGTTACGGAAGATTCGACTGAATTTTATCGTCACTTATCGTAAACATCTCAATGCGTGTAATAAATGTGTTATTGTTTCTTGCTAATGACAACCTACATAAAATATTCCAATTTATTGCGAGCAAATTATACACATATATTGTCTTTGTTAAATGTTACGATAAAGCAGAATGAAACTGATCACATGGTTAATAATTACTAGTACAAATATCAAACAAAGAGCAAAACAATACATCATCATTATCTTTTGTAATTGCCGTACGCATATTCCCCACGTAATACTAATTATCAATCCACCCGCGGCTGCCATATCTACGACACATTAACTGGCCTACCTACTAGACCTGACATTTGGAATTAAATAGATTAAGGCTGTAATAAAATATAACTAAAATATGACAAACAAGTGTACCGTAAAACGCCATCCCCAAAGCGACCACAAGGCCCGCGGGTAACTTCTGATTGTAAAAAGGGAATTAAAATCTCACCTACTACACATCATATACATCACTAATAGATATTATCATCTCGAACTTCAATAATATGAATTAAAAAATTTAATAATATTAATTATTATTAATATTTTATTGTTACGCATGTATTAATACTCATTTTTTATATGTGTATACATTATATGTATATGATATTAAGATCAACCCAAGCCAACAGGCTATGAACACTTTATATCAGTTACTTTAACATCAATGGTTATTACGATTTAACAAGTCACGGCCAGGTATTATTCATCACATTCAATGATATTGAAAACTTAGGTACATATGCACCGTTAAAAGAGCGACTTCCAGGAAAATAATTTGCGGTCTTGCACGAGCTTAGTGAGCAATTTCGTGGTGCACTCCATACATTAATGCTCTAATAAATATCAATAATATACCAACCACGCAATATAATATTACTTTGAGATGAGTGATGGGAAAAAGATTGGTAATTCTTTTATTTTAAAAGTGTTAAATACAACTTTGCAGTTGTAAACTTCATTATTCACAACTCTTCATCAACGTTTATATGCAACTTTATATACATATTTAATCTATAATATACCAGGCCAAAACATTAAGTATTCAATGTAGGATGAATAAATCTGATTTTTTTTTTTGACCACATTACTCCACAGCCACTAAACAGATTAAATAGAAATTTGGCATATTTATTATCTTGTATTACATTTAGTATCCAAAAAATTTTGAACTTTCTTCTTGCTTACAACAATACTAAAAATTTATGTTAATGATAATACTATTACAACAAGAAAATGTGCAATCGGTAAACACAGTGACAGTCCCGAAAATGATGGATAAAGTAAATTAACATAGACACACAAACGGAGAACTGATAAAGAATTTGAGAAAGCTAACATAGATACGTTGAAATTATAGCAATAAGTATACTACGAGTATGCCAATGAATATCAATTCATTGAATTTTAAAATCCAGATAGAAGAAGTGTAATTACAATTATATCGCTAACGCTCCGCAAATTAGATCACCAAAATAATTCAAAGCCCTTGCCTAATGTAGATTTATTTACAAAATTTTAGTTTTGATACCCAGAATGACTTCCCTTATTCGTCACCAGCGATTTAGCCAATATATTATTTTGCCCAAATGAAACTTGAGCGGAAAATTTGTATGACGAATTGTTTACAAACTACTCACTAACCCATAAGCATGTGCTGACGACAAAAATACCTTGAAAATAGATACATGATCCGTGTGAAATAAACGATGATACTCGTAAGTAAATCTTGAAATTTCATTACTTAACATAATTTTTAAGTCATGTGCAATGTGCAATTTTCTTATCTAATATTAATTTATATATATATATATATATGTATACTATATATGTATACTAGAATATCAGTAACGAGTATTAAACAGTCAAGTATACAATAATTAACTTGTCTGTCTGTAAATTCAAAAACGATATACCATTTTATCCATTACGATACTATTTTTTTATTTTTTTAAACGTAGTATTTCTAACATTGAGCTATTAAAACTGGCTAATTAATCTTAGTGATTAAAACTGGAAGTGACAGACTGCCGGAAGATTAATTAAATATACAACGTATTAATATTATCTAAGCCTATTTAACCAGTGAAAAATAATCTAAATCTTGAGTGTCAATATTTGTAATACACCGTTTAAGACAAAAATTAATGTAGCTAAAAATAATAGCAAACATAAGCGTGTTAAAAATATCTTCAATTTATATAAAAATAATAATCAAGGAGACATACATACGAGACCAAAACATGTACAAAAATGTATGATCTTAGAGCATAAGTAACTAGTGAAACAAAAATAATCTTTTCGTTTTGTACTATGTCACTGTGATTTTGGAACATAGTTTCTTACCAGCCAGGTTAAGAAACCTACTAACGTTCACAATTTTAACAGCCGATTTGTTACAGTTTAGAATTTATTCATAGCTCACTAAATACCAGGTGGATCGCATTATTATTAAAAGTTACTATTATTTATAAGCGTGCGCTATCAAGAAAGTCTTTGTATACTTGCAACACAGAATATATCCGAGTACATATATAATCATGTGTAGAAAGATCATTGTTTACGTTCAAGACTACAGTTCTCGTACAGTGTAACCTTGTCAATGTTTATTGTACACCGGCACGCATACTGATTTATTTTACTAACATTACTAACCTAACACTGCAACATTGTAAACAGCACGTCCTGATAGACTATTGTTATCTGAAGGTTTATAGGTAATATCATCGTTTTGGTTGCTGTTCTTAACTACAAGACCGATGAAGTTTATCACGGAAGTACAACATAAATAACGAGTACAGATGAAATGAAAAAAAGAAAAAATGAAGTCACTACATTATACATTATATGACGACCCTATAACCCAGTTGGTAGTGACCCTGCCTGCCGAGCGAGGGTTCCCAGGTTCGATTCCCGGCAGACATTTGTGTGACAGATGAATGTTTGTTCTCGCGTCATGGGTGTTTGTGATGTCATATTCGTGTATGTCCATGCCCGCAACACAGGGAATCCTAGTGCGGGAGTGCGAGTGTATAAACGTTTATTTATTTATTTTTATTACAATACTGGATATACGTATAGTATAGCATTACTATTTTATCAGATGAATTTCTCAACAATCATCGTATATCCATATATACCAGAGTGATGATAATCAAATCGAAAAATTCTCTTAGTTCTTCTTCAATGATTGCCAACAGCCATTAAATCGTACATTAAGCCAATAAATTAAGACAATATTTAGCAAATTTAACGCATAGCTTATGTAGAAAATATAATAAACAAAGCCATTACTAAACTATAATAAACTTCTATGTATAATATAATATTCTCATTATATGAACTACTGGAATGTTAATCGCATTGGAAGGTAAAACCTATGGTATGATAAATGGTACATAAAGCTCCTTGGTCATTTAATAATAAGCACCTTCCCTCATTCCGAGACCCGGAAAATAAAAGTACGACGGAAAATATGTAAGGTCATCTGTTTAAAATTTTTACATCTATGACACATACCGCCAATAAGAAAAATGACAGTTTTATAATAACACAAGTTCAAAGTATATACAAAACTAAGTAACTTTGTACGTACATATGCATGCGCATTAAATTTCCACAACTTTGTAAACCATTTCAGTAAACATAAGAACAAAGAAAATGTGATCAGCAAAGATATAATATAACAGAATAAATATTTAAAGACGAACAGAGTAACAAACCCAGATTTTGTATCCCGAATCAAAAATAATATTGAATATTATGCACTTTTTCACTGCCGAAGCATGAAACTATAAATTGACATTTATCTATTTCATGTTTTTATACTATTTCTAAGTTATATCCCTTTTAAAAACGCAATTATATACTTCTTTAGATAAATTAACCACATTCGAGTGTACTAACGGATAATCCATTACGCCGTTTAATATATTTTTTTATTTTAAGTTGTACTGAAAATAGCAAGCTAAGAGAACCACCGGGCCGGCAATGTTGACACATATAGAGACATAAATATGTACTTACTAAAACCAAAAGTAAAATTTGCATATTTGAAATAGATGATAATTGAAGTTTGAACACAAGTCAATAATTGGATATTTGAACACAAATAGATAATTAATCGAAAGCTAGTTGCACTCACGCCACGTAGTTAACATGTGGTGAACATAGTGGGAAATTTGCGTCATCAATATTAGATAGAAAACGTAGTTTTCTCAATGTTTATCAGCACGATCTTAAAATATCCGATTATCAATTCAGTAATCGTTAACTCTCACCGAGTAAATGGTGGTATATTTATTAACATAGGTTATACATTTACCTACTAGGCAAGTGTTTCCGTAATAATAGATACAATATACAGTCCATAAGGATTGTTTACGTTGACAATGAACGCGAACAGTATGTACCACGATTAATTTAACGTAACGTTCGCGCGTTCTAGATTACAATTAATGGATTAGTGCCACATGGCTGCACCTAGCTATGATTTCCTTGTAATTATTTCATACTTTAAATATTTATTCAGTAATAAGTTATCTACTCTTAACAATCCATTAGAGCCAGCTATATTTCACTGGCGGCGGGAGGCGTCAGGCGAAAATTTATTGGAGCTTAACACAATGATAGCCTGTACTTGTGTTGAGTGGATAGAACCTACTATCGCGCAGGTATTTCATTATGTAATAATAATTTCATCGTACATAATAAATTTAATAATTGCCGTTGAATTAAACACACACATAAATGTAATAAGAATATTGAGTTAACCTCGAACAATAAGTATAAATTTAGATATT